>CAJDSM010054263.1:694-13924 GCA_903981925.1 Ostrea lurida | reverse complement strand
ACACACGAAGAGACAGGAAAGAAGAAAAGATGCCAGGGCCCAGACAGATTTTGGATCTGTTCTATAGAATCAAGTGTAGAGTTATTGGATAACAAAATTATACAAAAATTAGTGTATTTCTTTTAATCATGATAAGCGTACAACATGCGCTCCATTTGTATTGGTTTGAGGATCTCTTCTAATATAGGCGATCTGGACTTTTTGGATGACTGCTTTATATATGGGGTACCTGGGTGAATTACCATACCTATAGGGTACTTCAAGGTATGAATTTCTAAAGCTGTTTGTCAAACCGAAGATATTATCCCCTAAAAAAAGCACACGATTATCGCGTTTGTTATAAGAAAACATGCTCGATCTATATAACAGCAGGTTAGTAGAGTATTTGTAGGTCCGCAACTGAATGGCGGGTAGTATCACCGATGATTTTGCGACGATTTATAACGACAGATGCCAAGCTTTTTGTGGGTTTTATAGCGAACACCAGACCCCTTATCATAAGGACAAATATTCCGAGTATGGCTGGGGAAATCGGGTTTCTCACCTTTGGGTGACGATTTTCACTTTCGTGACTGGCATGATCTATGCAGCACTGAGATTGAAGCAGTACTTCTATATTAGTGTGTCCCCCTAGATACAATGCTTTTATTGAGTAAGTAAGTGGGTGTTTTGTGGTAATAAATACTAACATGAGAATGCGTATTGTAATCGTTTTCAAGTTTTATTGTGGAGATGAATTAGCTGTGATTTAAATTGAGCTGCACATATGTATAGTATTTCTGAACAAGTATACGGGAGAATCGAAAATGGTTAAAAAGTATTGGAAGAACTGTGACATAGATTCATTTTCTTAAGCCTCATCTTAGATAGGTATCTAGAATTTTTTATCCTTGTTTTAAGGTCAAGCTGTGAAAAGTTATTGTATGTCTCAGATAGTAGATAGCTCAAGGAGTCGGTTACATTTTCATTATTTAGAAGGGTGTTTTGTGATCCGGAGTCTTCCTTATATAGTACGGTTTAACAATAGTTGGAAGTGATATTACAGGATAGAGGGATATTCAACTCTATATTTGTGAATTGGTAGAAAGAGAAGAATATGCATGATGTAGAAATAATAGATCGTTAATTTTTCCATTGAGGCTATTTAAAATGACCGTATGTTGATGCCAAGCGCGGGGTAATACAATTCATTCCAGGGATCTAATTTAGTAGCTAGATTGTATATTGAACACGGAGATGTTTTCAATCTAACAGATACAAATGACCATTTAGAATTATGGAATGTGATTTGCAGCGTACTATAAAAGCCATGCATCCCATTTTAAATTCAATATGTAATTAAATTATATTAGAGAAATAATTTCATTTTTTACACTGTGTGAAAAACAGAAAAATGCGCACAGATCTATTCTTACATGAACTCGATGCTGGCTTTCTTTTTTTTTTTTTTTTTTTTGCCTTTTCTATGCCTTTGGGACGGGGCGTAATAATACTTTCTGCGCTCGGAACTTCATCGCACCAGGGGCTGGAGATCATTAATGACTATATTGGAGAACACCCTCCTGATTGTGTCTTCACTACGGATAGGCTTGAACTCTTTGTTGTTGAAGTGAAAGTTCCATATTTTTTAAAGTTCATAGTGAAGCCGGCACATGAGCTGAGGAAACACTGTGTCAGTGGGCTAATAAGAGATATGATCACAATTTATTTGAAACTCTACTAAAAGTTTATTATTGTCATTGGGGATAATTCACACGCTGGAGACGGAAGCCACAGGGAGCGGGTTTGGATTGATAATCTATTATAATATAGAGACTTGATATAAGTCAATGTGAGCTTGGATGATGAAAATCGCACTCAGAATAGTGTGCACTTTTGACGCAGAGTAAGCCAAAGAATATGAGTCGAATTGTAGCTAAGAGCGGTAGAGCAAACTCACATTGGCCTTGATACTTACAAGGAGTGACATAGTCGAGAAGCGAGGGTTGAGAGCGTCTCACTCACACAATGGGTGGGTTAAAGAATACGCCATTTAGCATCTATATCGTTTTAGTTGTTGTTAAAGTATTATGAATTAGAACTACACAACTCTACTCACGAGCAACATAGAATCTTGTAATGTTCTTTTTTTGAGTACTTGGATGTTCTTACATTCATGTGACGAATGTAGACTTAATTTCATTGTGTTGATTCTCCCTTCATTGTCATTCCTGCATATTAATTAATATCTCCATCTTCGAGCACTAATCATAATTGAGCACACTTTCGATTAGTATAATGATTACTAATTATACAGAAAGACACTATGTTTGACTTAACAGTGTGATGGTATAAAACCATAGTCTTGTAAAAAGAAAATGACTATTAGATAACTTTCGCGATTGGGTGGCTCTGGTTTTTGGTAAAGGCACACTGTCTGTATTGTTATGAACACAAGATCAAAAATGAATATATAAAAGAGAATAAATTAACTTACCTATCTTTAAAGATTACTCTCGAACAAAAAAATAGGACGGGGTAGTCACATTTTTTTAAGAAGAGATAAATACTTGTGTTATTTTTTTTTCATTCTGTTCGTTCCTTTTTTTTTTTTTTTTATTATGTATAGTTTTATTGAATAAAGCTCTCGATCTGAATAAATTCTTAACCATTTTAGGAATTTTTATTGAATTGGTTAATATACTTCAACTGTCTTTGGTTGTGGTAGTGATGGGCGTTGGAAAGAACTGGATCCTCGTTATGGCTAGAGCACTGAACTAGTTTAATGAAAGAGATAGCGTATATAAATATGTTTACAAGGACTGTAAATATGATTGTAGCAAGAATTGTGATTCAGCAAATGAGTCGCGTAGTTTAAGCGGTCAATATTCTTGTTCATGTATTCTGAGTGTGCATCAAAATCAATAGTGAAAAAAATATCTACGAGAATAATATCGTTGTTTTTTAGAATAAATGAATAATTTATAGACACGAAAAGTTATGTTGAACGTTTTGCTGCTTAAGCATGTATGTTTATAGGTTAAATATGAAAGCGGATAATAGTTCTTTTATAGAAGGAAATCAGATAAAATTATTTGCGTTTACTTTAATGTTTTCAAAAAAATCAGTGTAATTCTTACAATTTGAGTGTGTGCTGAACATATACCGGTCATGTAATGGGATTAACTTTTTCTTCTGAATAGAAACTGTTCATAAAATTTCAACACACTAAAGCGACTCGATTTAGTCTGCATTATTAAATAGACTCTGTCCAATAAGATAAAACAAAGAGATTAAACAGAAAAGTATGCTCTCTCGTGTTATGTGATATATTTGATATGAAGCAAAACACTCTAAAAGGACCTTTTTAGAGATTCATATCTTAAGTTATAAATTACTAAAGGTATAGTAGATTAACAAGTTTGTAAAAGGTGAATGCATAATAACCAGTTAAAGTAAATTCCAAATCTGACTTTTGAAATTGGATAGTAGATAAAATAAGGTATGGGTTATTTTTTTTGGGGGTGGGGGGTCTATGTTTTTGTTCTCTTTGTTGTTGTATCCCTAACAGTTTCACAAAACTGTATAGAGTCAGAAATTTAAGAATTCAGTCAAAAGATTTTATTCTATTCTCGTGAGGCATAAGAAGGGGTCGGAGAACATCCCCTGCAATGGTGTTGTTTATAAGAAAAAAAGAGGCAGATTAATTAAAGTAATACCATACAAAATATTAAGTATATGAGCAAGCCTAGTTTTCTATGCTAATGTGATAATGATAAATCATACAAGATTATTTTAAAAGATTAATTCAACTCATACTCCACATGGATTGGAATCTATTAAAAAAGTTTAATTAATGTGTGCATCTTTGGAAATTTGAAAAAGATCAACGAGGCAGTGGAGATATAAAATGAGGAAAATTTTAAATATTTTTGGATAAACTAGGAATGTAGATTGCATGATATTAAGTTTTTAAGCATTGAATTCTTATTGATAATCGTAAGTGCTGGTATCAAAAGCACCATCAGGGATTCAGTTGCCAACTATTGAAATCTGCGCGTGTAGCGCGGGGTATGATAATTTGTTGACGGAAAGAGTGCTGTTATCCCCGAGACATTCCAGAAAATAAGAATTCAATGCTTTATATTTACATCCTCATTTTATATTTTAATAATATTTAAGAATTTAATATATTATTTACTACATCAAATGTGGGCACTTTAACCACAAACTAGTAAGGTAGATGGCGTAGAATTAAATCGGAAAGAGCACAAAATTTAGCTATGTTGTATGCGTCACTATAAAACACATAAAAAATATAAGAGTGCAACCGTTATGGTATATTTACATTAATTTTCTAAAGAAGTATGCTCATATGAAATGAAAACATTAGGCGTAGACGGTGTTGTCATAATCATATCCTTATTATTAACTTGCATTAGTGTTCTATTTACATAGATCTAACACCATTAATATAACATGGGTGAATTATAATAAGGCTATATTAAACTGAATGATACTATCAGGATGTTATTGTATAGAGTCTTTTCCACGAATATGTGTTTATAATGCCTGTGATTTTTACGGTGTTAGAAGTGATAGTTCTAAAATGAAATTTTGCAGTGTTCATACTACCATTCCAAAGTGGATTGTCAATGACGAGAAAACGTACTCAACATGAATGTAAATAGTTTTTAACAAAGATCAAGAAGATAATATTAAGTGTAATATGCTCTCCCTTAAAAAAGAATATAATTCAACAAAATATTGTAATTTGCTTAGAGAATTTATAGGTATTATTATGAAAACCTAGCATCGAGCGATTAATAAAATCGACATAGTTCAATATTAATCTAAATTCTTATGAACAAGCCGAGTACTAGCTAAAGTCACAAATCAATAATTATTAGGACCACTCGAATGTAGATCTAATCGGGAATTTAAATCAACATGCTTTTGCAGGGGTATGACATCCGTCGGAGAACCAGTGATGTCACACGGTTTAATCTAGTCAGTCATGAGGGGGAATACTGAAAAGTATGGATGCTAAATTATTTTTTTGCATGAATTTGGGAGCCCACAAGGGTCAAGATAAGTACGAATTAACCAATGAATAGAAATTTATTCCAACAAAATAACAACATTTCCGTATATGAATATCACAAGTCCTCAAAAACTGTGGTTGCTATGAATAGTTTCAATTGTCACGATGGGTTCGCTTTGAACAGTGACGAAACCAAAAGGGAACGGGGGGGGTTAAAAGGGAATACGTTCATATATAAACAACACATTAAAAAATTTTTGGCATATGTAATATTAGCTCTTATAAGGATGAAGGCACAAAGTAACACTTTTCTCTAGCAGTCGAAAGGTATGCCCAAAGGAGTTGTGGCTGTAATAAAATCAACTAAACAATCCTCAAGCCTTAACGACAAAGTTTCGCGAAATATAGTGAGAAATTATTATGTTTACGTTAACTCAGGAGTAATTTACTTTTGCACCCTATAGAGACTGCGGAGGGACTTTAAATTGGCCGAAACCGGGGAAATCACGAGTATTGCCCCAATCTAAGAAAACTAGAATTATTTGGATACGCACAGATCATCCGTACTTTATGAAGTTCTATCACCTGATTTTCGTAAAAAGTGTGATGAATAAAGTAAACACAAAAATTATCATTACCTTATTGAATTTAATACTTTGTTCTTCTATACAAAGCGTACATACTAATTCACACTATGATATCACACCGGGTACCAAACAATGCTACTCCATTTGATCTTTTGCAAAGATGAAAAATCAACTCTAATCAGTTTAAAAAATAGAATAAATAAGAATTAGCTACATAAATACTGTTTTTTTTGGGAACATCGGTTTTGTGGATTAACAGAATGCAAAGAAGATTAAGTTTGTGACAACTCTACACCCTTGTGTATCAGTTTGAACTCTTCCTTTGTGAATCCGTACGCTCCATTGCCTTTTACCTTGAAATATCTATCTACCAACTAGACACATTGTGCACTCCGTACAATAATTCCATTTAGACACATACCACAAAATTTGACACTTTACAGGGGGTTGATCCTTGCCAATTTACAGCACACGCTTCGACAACCCACCAGTCCAGGCTCGAATTTACGAATTAAAGTGAGGAACAGATTGTGCCTACCCATTAACACTAATCAAATTAATAAATAAAACAAAACTATCACATGGTGCAGCAATCTGTAATGATATCGTGTTCCATCGTGGAGAAACAACTACAATTATATCAACAAATTACACACTAAATAACTCAAGACGAAGTGGAAAATAATCCACAAAATACCATTTCAGAGTGCCTAAAGGAGGACAAGTAAAAATTCAGTGGTATTTCAATACAAGAATATCAATCGCGATGAGCTAGTTATCTCGATCCGGACTCTAAGCCGGCAAGAATTGCAGTCGAAACTTTCCCGTACACCACCACTCCCCACACATTCTACAGATTTAGAATAAAAAAAGTAATTCAAAAGTTACTTGTGGAACGATTGCAGAACTTCTGGGTTGACTCCAAAGTCTTCGGGCATAGCCGTATCTGCTATATAGTGCTGGTTGACATAAGATTGACCAGAAGAGGAATAAGAGAATCTCTCCTGCGCTATTTCGTTACGTCCTGCTAATGTTAGAAACATGTTAATTAGAATTATGGGAGTCGCGCGACTTTCTTTACAAAACGTTTTGAGATGATTTGAGCGCCTTTTTTCTAACAAGATAAGAACTGGTTTGCAAAAACATAGTTTATTACTAAAAATCTTTTAATTCCTGGGGTTTTATATATTAAAAACAGTTAGAGGTTATTGTTCAAAATATTATTGTTTTATGGCTATGAAGAATACTATGTGTAATCAGCAATGTTTACTTGGAGGAAGTCCCTATGAGTTTCAATAGATGGCAGCAATATCTACGAAATGAAAGATTTGCTTTTTAATGAGAAACCAATGAGAAATATTTCGGGTTAGATAAAAAATGGTGGTGAAAAAGAAATTTGATAACCCAAGTGGGGGCAGGTGAAACCCAATTGTTTTCTTAAAACTAATTTCCTCCTACGCCTGTCTTATCTCTTATGAAGTTCCGGGGCCTTACCGGACCAGTCGAACTTCTGACCTTAAGGGCTGGTGGGCTTTTCGAAACTCGTGTGCCAAGACAGAAAAACCGTCCTTAGATAACACCTCCATTTTCCACATATATAATCGGTCAATGTGTTTATATATTTTGGTATTTTAGTTTATTTCCTGTAACCACTATATTACAGATGGGTAATGCACATTGATGTGGGTCGTTATATCAATCGTATATGATAATGGAAGACAACAAGTCCTCTTTCCCCCTCACTTAGATCGGTAAATTCTAGTCAAGGTGTTGGTTTCGAGCTTTTTGGCATTTATTATCACCCCTGTAAATCAAATTGGTTTATTATTTCTAAATTTTAAAATTTTTCTTCTGATTTTCGCCAAATTCCGAAAGGGTATATAAAAGGGTAAACAAGGCCATGTTCGTGAACGATGTGGAATCCAAAGAATTCCACGTACAAGGTCGATTTTTCGGTGTCCCATAATAACGTAAGTATTCTTATATTCTATTTTTTATGTTAGAAAGTGATTTCATTCTTGCAAGAATACATGTTTAGTCTAACCGGTAATCAAAGTTAATTACGTTCTTGGTTGGTAAAATAAGAACAAGAATTAAAGATCAATAATAGAATTTTTTTTATTCAGATCTTATACCAAAATCAGTTTGTCGAACTTCCATAATACATGGTGAATCCACCAAAGTAAATCATTCTGATTGCATACCTGATATTTGGCCCCTCCGCGGCTTCGTTCCAAATTTAAAGTGGCCGGAGTTGTTACGAGTTAATTACAATGTCAGTTAACTTAAACAAATTAGCTTTGACATATTTGGAATTGCAAGGTTGAATTGATGATTTATAAAGCCCACTCCTTTCAACAATTTTGGAATTTAGAGAAAAATTTTCTTGGCTTACTATATAAGAATATTCATGCAAAATTTTAATATAAGGGTAACTTTATTCCGCTTATACCCTCCCCTTCCTTTGTTTTCACTTTCACACAACGATGTTACATGTAAATGCTTTAATTCTTAAAATGTTGGATGCATGTAGTTACGTGTGTTTGCCCAATAGTCAGCAAAAAATGAGATTCCCTCAGACTGACTAAATAAACCGTGGAATCGGTAACGGAGTAAAGCTGTGATATTCCGTATTACATGTAGTGGATGATGTGACTTTAAATAGTACTCGTGTTCTTCATAAGAATTTATTAAATTCATTTACTGCTCGAAGTTTCTCATCCTAAATTCTGCATTACATATTTTGTAATTTTTTGATGAGAGAATTACATCAAATTTCTCTTGATAAAACTATTTACATTCAGTGTATTTCCTCGGTATTGAAATGCACTGGAAATGAAGAGCATTCAAATTTCTATAACACACCTCTAAACCGAATCACGGCGTATGAAAACCGCATCTGGAACTACAATATACATCTGTACTTGTAATCTGCTATATGTATATATTTAGTAAATAGAAATGTAAATGAAGTTAATAAAAGATGGATTGAAAAACCTCTAGCCTAGATTTCAATGCATAGTTTTGCAAATAAGTAAGTTCCAATGCAGCTATATTTTATATAGTAGGTAGCAACAGCTGATTTTCGGCTTTCCATTTATTACGCACACCAGTTTTAAAAAGGCCCACAATTTGAATAAAAATAATTAAAAAATCTAATATTCAATAAAATATAAAATTTGAGGAATGTAAATATAAGCAAATTGAATTCCTTTATTTTTGGAAATGTCGTCGGTTGGTATAACAAGCAACCTGGCCGTGCCAACAAATTATCATACCGCGCCTAACAGCGCAGTATTCAAATTTGTTGGCACGGCCAGGTGCTGTTTATACCACCGACGACATCCAAAATAAGGAATTCAATGCTTAAATGAACTGATAATCATTCACTACATTCTTGTTTCCAAAATATTAAAATTTTCCTCATTTTTTCCCTCATGTGGATAACTTTCAAAAAGTTCAAAGATGGCAAACAGATTAAACTTTTAAAGTTATCCACAGTGAGAAAAATGAGGAATTATCTTTATATTTTGTATGGTTTTATATTATCAGATGCAATTAAGATTGATAGGTTGTTTATTCCTTGATATTTTAGTTTGTGTATTATTATTATCTGCCCTGCTTCTTATAATCCAACCATGAGGTGGATTTTATTCCTACGCTTCTATGGCGAGTTAGAATAGAAATCTATCCTGTGATCTATAACTTCGACATCTATCTGTTGAAAACTGTAGGGAACAAAAACCCCACAAAGAAAACAAAACATAGACCCCCCCTCCCCAAAAAATAAATAAAACCCCATCGTTTTTATCTACAACCGAATTTCAAAAGTCCAGATTTGGAATTAGTTTAACTGGTTATTATGCATTACCTTTTTAAAAAGCGTTCAAATCTACGTATCTTTAAGATTTAAAAGTTAAAGATGGAATTTTAAAAGGTCCTTTAGTGTCTGCTCAATTTTCAAATACACATAACGAGGAGAGCATATTTCTGCTGTTTAATCTTTTGTTTATCTATGGGACAGGTAACTTAATTAAGAGCAAGATGTCCGGCTGAGTTTGAACTATTTGTATGGAACAGGTTCTATTACAGAAGAATAATATTCCCAATTACATGATGGTGTGTCAGTGAACAAAACTCCCCAATGGGTAAAAACTACTGTTTTTTCATAAGTACAAAATAACTTTATCTGGTTCCTTTTTAAAGACCTATAATCCAGCCTTTGTTTAAGGTAGCCACACTACACTAGCTTGTACTCTTATAACACCACGTCAAATAGGATGGCGATTTAAATAGCTTGTGAAATTGTTTGTTTTGATTGAAATGAGCTTCAAGTAGGTAACGCATCGGTTTGGTAAACCGCGGTCCCGGGTTCGAATCGCCAGGGACTTTTGTTCATGATTCAGTGCGAGAATTTTTTGCAAATCATGTTTTTTATATTCAAATTTCACGTTTACCACCTTTTTTTTCACATGTATAATTATAATATATCATACATATCTTTCATAATTAAAATCATATCGCGCTGTTTTGAATAAACTTTTCCGCAGATGTAGTGGGCCCACCTTAACCTAAATAAGTAATGCTCTGAAGGCCATACGGAAACGTTCACAATTAATTTGTGTCTTAAAATTTCAGATAATAAAAACAAAATTAATGCCGGTGATATTTGGATTCAGCTCTTGATTTGTGCACACTCACAACTATTAACAAAGTCTAAATAGTTCGTCCTTCGTTGTCGAAGATGACCAATTTATTTTCATCCCTTTGGTTTTGATTGTTTTGCTGTGGGATCGATATGGCTGACAAGTCTCCCAATTCTTTGCATGGAGTTCGCCACAAATAGTGACAAGATGGTCCAGATGGACTAGTGTTGATGGCCTGCTCTCTCTTTCCGTTTTGTCCTTGCTTGCATTGCTTAAAAAGGGTACGATTTTCCTCGTGGCATTTTGGCTCCCATCTTCACGCTTGCGCGCCAAGGCGTTTCGGTCTGTGGTCTAGGTGTTCCCAAAGTGCCAGGTTGAATTGGTGAACAGCTTGGAGGAGACTTTGAAGGGTGTCCTTGTAGCGCTTTTCCTGGCACTTTTGGTGGCGTGATTCGTGTTGCAGTTCACCGTACAGGAGCTGTTTTGGAATACGTTGTTTTCCATTCTTCGATATGACCGTGCCCAGCGAGTTGATTTGAGCGCAAAACATAAAGTGGTCAATGCTGTACATGTCGGCTCGGCTAAGGATTTCGGTAATCCGGAGATTTTATCCGTGCCATCTGACTCCGAGAATTTTTCGAAGACCAGGGCTGTAATGGAAATGTTGAGTTTCTTGTGTGCCCTTTGATAGACTGTCCGCAAGTCTCGCTTTCATACAGTAAGGTTTGTCAAATACAACTGCTCTGTACACACTTGAGCTTTGTTGCTGTAGCGAATACCACGGCGGGTTCCAAACGATTTCTTTCAAGTCGACCAAATGCAGAACTTGCTTTTGCTATACGGGAGTTTGACGCTCGTCGTCAAATGTGGACCTGTCTTGGACAGGGTGCTTTCAAATAGGTAAATTTCTCCACAGGATTGAGTTGCTCCAGATTTGATGTAGACATCTGGCTCTGTGTAGGGGCTATTGGGTGCTGGTTGGAACATTACCTGCTCAGTTTTCTTTGTGCTTTTTGTAAGTCCAAAGTGTCGCAAGCAGTTGAAAACTTGTTTGAGGCTATGTTGCATGCTGGTTGTGTATGGGCATTCAAGGCACAGTCATCAACAAAGAGAAGGTCCCTTTTATCCTTTGGTAGTGAACCTGGGTCTTAGCTTTCAGGCGGATAGATTGAATATCCTCCATCCGGGCGGTACTTATAACGAACGTATTGACCGTGTCACTACGACGACTCATTGGAAATAACTCTGATACAATGTAGGCAGGATATGCTATGATATCTAATCTAGCTTCCATTTTTAAACCCAGTTCAATTTGGATACGAAGGTTCCGGTGCCGTCAACGCATCATGGATCAAACAAGTTGATGCTGCAGGGATTATAACGAGATCTCGTTTAAAGTCTATTTCGCAAATTCTACGGTCGCTTAATAATGACCTTGTTTGCGATTACAATTATCACTAAGGTATATGTTGACTGATTTGTTTCATACCCTTTGTAGAGCTGTCATTTTTCTCCTACTAAGATTTGAACTACGGGTAATCCCGTTTACTTCATTTCGACTAAGGCTCAACGCGGGTGTTGACCGGTCAGAAAGCAGGATGCTACTCCTCCATGGCACCTGATCTACCTTCGCTTTTGTCGGAGGTCCGTGCTGCCCTACACTTCGATTTTGTATATGTTTTTTGGATTATGATTACGTTTGACACAAATGTTTAACTTCGGCCTTTTTGTACACAGACGTTTAAGTTTATTAGACAAATAATTAAAAACTGCTACAATTATTCAGTAAGAGTTTATTCAATAAACTATACATATTAAAAAGAAAAAGAAAAAAAAAAAAGAAAGGAGTATGGACTTTGACGTTTAATTACAATAATGAAAAATTGATAGCATAATACTTGTTCAAATATCTAAGAGAAGAATTTCGAGCTGAACTAAGAAAAGGGAATGATTTATACTATCTAGATGAGGTTTAAGAAAAGATCTTGGCTAGTTCTTTCAACTGTTGACCCCGACTCACGAATAACGCAGAAGTGGTTCGAATATATATACAGATGTGCAGCAATTTAAATCACAGCTGAACATCTCGCCAATAGAAATGAAACGAATCACAAAACTTTAGTAATTTAACCCAAACCCGATAAAAATAAATGGTTAATCTAGGGGTGAAACAATAAGTAATCATCGATATATGTTGATTCTAATACACAGATAAATGAACGAATATCCATGGATCAATGTTTAAATATAGACAACTATTTCCTGAACAAGATATTAACATTTAACCGCCGAACTTTGTCCATAATCACTACATTAATCAAAATATTATAATTTTAT
The DNA here is from genome assembly GCA_903981925.1 of Ostrea lurida. Taxonomy (NCBI): domain Eukaryota; kingdom Metazoa; phylum Mollusca; class Bivalvia; order Ostreida; family Ostreidae; genus Ostrea; species Ostrea lurida. The sequence goes on along the minus strand of CAJDSM010054263.1, from coordinate 1,331 downwards.
GGTCAAGGAAATTGAAAACCAGAAAGCCGGTACCCACGAACTGCCTGTATTAAGCGTGTTTGCTTTCAAAGACTTTCATTAAATTTTGGTATTTTACTCCAAAAAAAGTATATTCTAAGGCAGAGATACAGGAGTACGTTTTGATATGGTATGGAATGACAGGACTAGAAGTCCCTTTTGATAATGGTATGAAATGCTTGGTTTGGATCCAGTTTGTAGACCAGTAGAGCTACTGTCTAGACAGAGACTCCTGGTTATGGAGGTATCTTTAAGGTGGATCTCTACATCGTCATAATGGCTGACTTCCTTTCGAAATATGGATGAAAATATCACTATCAGGGTTATATATCAATTCATTTCAAAATTAAATGCCTAGCCGATTAGCTCAGTAAGTTAGCACGCTGCCTTCTGAACTGCAGATCGCGGGTTCGACTCCAGCAGGGGTTTTAATTTTTTTTCAAATTGCTTTCTACTGAAACTGCATTTTTTGACGAAATTGAGTGAATTTGAAACTTTTTCTTTTCAAAATATTGCTTAATATATCCTCTATTTTTCATCCACATCAAATTTCTCTGGTGTAGCACTCCACCTTAAGTCTGGTAAACTTGCTGCAGTAGTGTAGTAGTGACGAGGATGC
>CAJDSM010054262.1:0-11501 GCA_903981925.1 Ostrea lurida | reverse complement strand
TTTTTGTTACAAAGTAGGATTTGTGAAAGAAATTTTCTGTCGAGGTATCGGACTCAGTCAGCTCTCGTGGCAAAGCTTGTCAATCTATTAAGTGTTCCGACAATTGACTTGTGCTTGTTGGCGTGCCGTTGAAACAGTGAGTTTAGGACATTCGTCGGTTACAAACAGCTAGATACTTTGCTAATTTTTCATATTTTTCAGGTATTATCGACGCTCCATAATTATTTTAAAAAAAACATACCGCGCTTATCTCTGCGGCTGCGATAGATGAAAGAATTGCACGCCCTGCGTTGTATTACTACAAACAACATTACCGCTTGAGTGTCCAGTTTGACCTACATCAAACGTTGTCGAATCAGAATCTGAGCTATTTGATTTATTTGATTGACAAGCGGTATGTTTATTGATCTTGTCCAGGTAAATTTCAAGGGAGTCTTAATGGGGTTTAATGATAGCGCCTGGTATGAACTTCTGATCCTCTTTATACAGCTCTCATTTCTGTTGATACTCCCCTATCATACCTTTATAGAATGGGCAACTGTTGCAAGTACTGATACGACTTACACTTTCAAGACAACGTTCTGAGTTAACTAAATGTTATTGGTTAAACATGAACTACTGTGGTTTGAATATCTCAGCTACTATACCATTGTAATGTATACTAAGGTTACAGTAGCATAGTTGCATGAGAGACAAAATAATTCTGCTATACTTGGGACAAAATAACAAAATAGATCAGCTGAGCAGTCGTATAGCAAGTTAAACTAATAACTGGGTGAGTTAAACAAGTGCAAAGACAGTGCATTACTGGAAGGTATATGTATGTAATTTAACATAAAGGGTCTGGGATGGACAGTGGTCTGTTTTGTTATGAATACATTACCCACACACTCATGTGATCATAGGACCTGAGAATATCTGCATATGTTCATGATAATATAGGGATCACACCTGCATCTTATGCTGGGCAAAGTTAAACCGGTTGATTTTTACGTGAGCAGATTATTCCCCAACTGAACCAAAGGCTAGGATTATTATATTTCATCTGCATGTAAGGGTGTAAGGCATTAGAGATTACTATACATCTCAAAATATGAACTCTTAACAATCAATAGCCAACTAATAGAGCGCACGCATAACGACCAAATATCTTCAACTGACCATTATCCGACCACGTATGACCACTATTGACCAGTACTTGACCGGTTCTAACATAAGACACCGGCCCGGTCATATTACTAGTATTACGTTTTTTGCCACCTTTTTCAGAATGTGTGATGTTCCATCTACGAGACACATCCGGGCAGAGTTTCAGAACAGGCTACGGCGCCTTCACCACCAATCGCCACGCTCCGCCATTGTTAGCAATCACATCAATGGAACCCTATTGATGATCACTTCGTGGATTCGCAAGGCTTCGACACCCCAACCACGACACCTGGATCCTCATACTATGGTGATTCCATCAATTGCACGATCATGTGATGACGGCAAACGACAGATACATATTGAATGTAATCACATGGACACTTGGAACACCGTTAGACGACCTTACTTTGCAGCAGAATGACCCTGCCTTCTCGCACAATCACCACATGCAGAGGCCCCAAAATCTCAAGCCTCGCCTCCCTATGCCTCCAAGATCGCCTCCACATCCATCAACAAGACTAGTTATAAAATCGAACGCTTCCGACAGCAAAACCAAGCAACTCTTGGAAGAGTGATATTCCTTACCTGGGTGTTACAACCAACAGGGAAGACGATTTGCGATATCAGATGCCCATTGGAAAAAGGCAAGGACATCTTTTATGATCCTCAAAAAATAACTGGCTAAACCAACCTGCAATACCGATCACACACAATTCCGCCGTCTTCAATTCATATGACGTAATATCTCTTACTGTTAGAGATGCGAGGCCAGAAAGAGCACAAGAACATGAGCGGGAATTACAAAGACTACCATCAAATGCAAAGTTCAACCTTTATATGTTGCCATGAAGATCTAGTCATGGCCAAACACCATCAGCAACAAAATTGGAAAAATAAAACGCAAACGAATGCCATAGAAAAAAAAGAGATGCAGAAGAGACGACTGGGTCGGGATAGCAGTCCAGCCTGAAGAATATCTTCACATCACCCCCCCCCCCCCCCCTCCCTAACCTGGATCTTCAGGCGAAGACCAAAGAAGGCAAGAAACCATCGCGGTCTCCGTGGTGTGGTTTTGTTTAGAGAGCACGACTTCCATGATCAAATGTACATGATTGGCGTCAAAATGTACGAGCTCGAGGGATACATATAAATTGGAGAAGTAAACAATGTGTTAACGTAATCATAGTCCCAAAACCTATATACAAATCGAGGTTAGGGCACTACGACCTCCAGCAAAGCGAAGGCAGGATCAGGTGCCATGGAAAATTGAGCATCCTTTGCTGACCGGTCAACCCGGTGAGCCCGTAATCGAAACAAAGTACGAAAGTTACCCGTCGCAAATATAGTACGACTAGATGTGTCGGTGCGCACGAATGCCCCGCCACAGTGAAGTCTAATGAAGGGATTCGTTAGGGTGAATTGAAAGTTTTCAATACCTACTGTGGGATATCCATATATAAAATTTGAGTTTAAAATGTGTGCAACCTTTGCAGAATAAGAACGGAAATGGAAAATTTCTTTTTTTACGTTCAATATGGCCAGGGCTAACTCTGTCAAAATCATCGGACATGACCAACTTCGAACTGCACTGCATATTACTGTGACGTATATCCATATACCAAATTTGAGTTGAATGTGTGCAACCGTTGCAAAGATAATGAACGGAAACGGAAAATGTCTGATTTTTATCTAAGTTCAAGAGAGCTAACTCTGTCAAATCATCGGCCATGACAACTTCGAACTTGACCTGCATATTCCTGTGACATATCCATTGTACCAAATTGGGGTGAGATCGCTGTCGATCCACCGTTGCAAGAGCTAAGATGGTTTGGCCAAAATGGCGGTAAGGACCAAGGACGGAATGACCCAGAATGACGAACAGATCAACAGGGACACTATATCCCGACCATTTTATGGCGGGGCATAAAATGACAGTCTAAAAAAGTATGAACAATCAGCCAACACATACTTAGTGATATTTGTAATCGCAAAAAGTCATTATAGTGCCGTAAAATGTGCGCGAATGGGACTTTATTTAAAGAGATTCGTTATACCTGGCAACATCTTTTTTGTTATAAACTTTTTTGTTAGTAGTTGTCCTCGCTTCAAAATTTCCTCATACTCATGACATGCTCTTGCGTATCGATTCAACTGAGAGACATACACACCATAAGCAGGTGATAGTGTTATATGCAATGGTAAATGATACATGCAATCAACAAACAGCAAAACAAAAAATTCGAAAAATAGATGCATCAAACACACGGACGGTGCACCCCTTGTCAACAAACGGTATAAAGGCCCGTTTACGCATCAAATTTTGAACATATGTGTAAAATATTTACAGAGATATTATCACTCATTTTGGTAATTTTTTTTCACATCTCAAATCATCTTATTCCTTTCGAATATAAAAAGAAAAAATATATGAATGATAATTTACAACTTAGAATTGGCTGTTTGTTGCTCATTGCTCAAATGTTACAATAGGAAGTAACTTTTATAGTAAATTGAATTTTTGTCCAGGAAGCCAAAAATTAATGGGACATAGTTTAAAGATCATTGTTTTATATTTAGAAATAAAAACAGATAAATGATAAAAAGTTTTTATTTTAAAGAAAATGATTTGTATGAATCATTTGCACTACTTTTGATTTAAAAAAAAATATGACAAAACGAGCGATACTATCCCTTTAATAGGCATATACCGGAGGCATATAGAACAAAAGTATTAGAAAATAGTTGCATTATTTTAGAGAGGCACACGCTTCAAATTAGGTAGTGTTTATTCGCAAAATGTTAGCAAAAATTCTTCGTTAAGTCAATTTGATTATGGTCTTATTTTCCTCTAATTCAAAGAGGTGTGAGGGATTAAGTTGTATAAAACCAAGTCACATATTATAATGATATTTATGGAAGGTGAATCGAAATGAAGGCCTTTGTCAAAATAATAATGTAAATCACGACAACCATGACCTAAGTATGTTACTTCGCGTTGCGCAGTGACTTAAAAAACGTCACAATCATATATCCTTAAAGCGTCAATCACCTTGTATTAAAAAGTATTAATCTCGCGATTCAGCAACAAGAGGAAATGCATGGTTTATACTTCAATCTACACAACAATAATTGTTATTATCAACCATGTATATAACCTATTTATTTTACCTTTTAAGCGACCAGAATCCTGAGCAATTTCAAAGATGTCTTCATGTATTTCTAAGCCCACTGTAGACATAACTTTTTTCAGTTCATCCAGACTTCGTTTCTGTAGGCGTTTAATTAGGGTAGATTTTCCAGCCCCTGCACATCCCACTATCATTGCACGAGCTCGGTGTATTGTCTGAGTTCCTTTCTTGGCAACTTCTGCGTATCTGCTTCGTGCAGCATCGTCCCATCGAACAATTTCCCAAGGTATCCCCACTGAAAAAATGGAAGCAAAAGTACAGTAATGGACATCATTGCACCGGTGTATTCGATTTACACCTTCGTGCAGCAAAGTTCCAAAGGATGATTTCTTGAGGTATATTCACTGAAAGTTATACATGTAAAAATACCACATGTAAAAAACGAACAGTGATAGCTGAAGTAAGTTAACTTTTGTGAGCAACTGAGCAATATGCTATAACTATTTATTTTTCAATACTGACCCTACTGTGCAAACATATTACACACCTTCTACTAAACCCATTTTGATACAAGTATCTGACACTAGGAACTTGTTTAAATGTTGCAATCAATCAATTTGGTAGATGTAAAGGCAAAGATAACGAACAGTAATCAATATCGCAAGTCACAAATAGAATACAAAAACAAGAGTTGAGCAAACAATCCCTGGGCAAACCCGGACTCCTGAACACACCATAGGTGGAATCAGGTGGCTAGGGGGCGTAAGCATCCCCTGTTGACCGGTCACACCCGCCGTGAGTCCTTAATCAAAATAAAGTTACGGTATTACCTGTAGTCAAATCTAGTAGGAAAATGACAGTGTAACAATTGTGATAATTTAGTAATATAGATGTTGGAATCTATCTTGCGGTGTTGAACATGTTTACCAAACCTATTATACAAATGTCAAATTTAGAATTCATACGGACATAGCAAATTCTTAATAAAAACACATTGTTCACATATTATATCAAGACAAAGGATGAATTGAGATATAGTATCACCATTCTGTGAATAACAAAGACATGTAATCCATGATAATCATACTTACATCGTTTACTGATGCTGCCATGAATCCCCCTGTCTGACACGGTACAGTGTGTGAGGATGTCCAGCTGTAGTCTGTCTATGAACAGCTCGTACATCTCACCCGGACTACGCGGTATATACATACATCTTTCTCCCTCATCCCTCCTATACTTCCACGACCGACAGTATTCTGTTATCACGTCCCGTGACGCCATGGTCAGGAAAAACTTCAGATCACTGTCCTCCACCAGACACTCCGTAACGAACGCGTACATGATGTCATGTCGGATGTCGTCTGATTTCAATTTTATCACGTCGTTTTCTACATGAACAATTCCCTCAGGATTTTCAGGAGCGGGGATATCCTCACAAACAGGTACGTCTGTAAAGTATCGTTCTCTGATTGCATTGTACACCTTGATGTGAGATTCGTCCTTGACCTTGACGGTGTAGTCGTCCACCATCAGAAGACAGTACAGGAGACAACGTTCAGCTGGAGGACGGTCGTGGTACTGACCTGGAATATTGCAATAATCAACGTTATAGATGTATGATAAATAAGTATACACTGGAAATAAACTGGAAATAAAAAAAAGCCCACTATAATTCCTAGTATGTTAGGATGACATTGTCCACCAACAGTATTTTTATGTCTGTATCGATACATGTATAATGTATAATTCTCTTCCTCACTCATCTTGATTATACCAGTTGTCGTTCGTGTTGGACGGTATGATAATACGAAGATGCAGATGCGTAAGTTGAACAATAAAATGCTCTCTTAGTTGGTTTATTGGGTGACGAAGGAAACTAGCATTGCATAAAAAAAATCATAACCCGCGTTAGTGTAAGTTCCTATTTATTTTACACAAGCAATATTTTATAGTACTCTGTATAGCAGAGTTTGAAAAAAAAATCGCAAGTGTGTAGGATGTTGGAAAGAAAACAGCATTGCGACGATAGGAAGAAAACACACCCACCACGGATTTTGAATTGAAAGGTATAGTCAGAATATAACATGTAAACTGCTGAATGTAATGAGAGTACAATAAGATATATATTGAGAAACACCTAGGTAGGGCAAAATAATGATAAATTGTATCAAGTTTGACAAACTCTGGAAAATGCTACATATAATTGACCGTGTTGAAGGACAGGTTTTGCAAGTTGTGTGCCGATTTTACGCAATGAATGTCCTGATACTTTGCTAATTATTACTCCAACTGGACGTATTGGAAATCATCTACGTCTCAGTTGAAAAGACATGCATGTATCTGATGAAAAATCAAATCGGCGCTGGGCGCTGTTTTGAATCATCGGCAGTGGCTGATCCAAAGGGTGCAGAATCGGTGCCTCCCTAAGATTTTCCTATATAATCATTATTGTGACTCTCTGAAATAAACGACAATTGGTTTATTGTTACTTTTGTAACGTGCAACCTTAGTTTCTCAATTTAGACTTAGCTACTTGCTCAAAATAATGATTTGTGGTGTGGGTTCTCTCGGTTTTATTCCGAGATATTGAACAAGATTGGGGTAAAATGATTTGGAGAAATTTTTATATTTATTTAGCCCGAAGAGCAATTCAATAGTATAATTATAACACTTCAATGATCAATTGACTCCATTAAATTACTCCCCAAAATTTCCAATGTTTTATTATTTTGCTCAATATATTATGTGCTCAATTCAACTCATTTGTATAAATGAGAAAGACTATAATAGAAGTATAAGGGTGATGGTGAGCAATGTCTATTCTTATTAATTTAAAAGTATTTATAAATTATTTATTACGATTTTGTATGGAAAGACTATTCAGTCAGTCTATTACTTGACAATTGTTAAGTTTTCTCTCCTTACAGGACGTTGTAATTGTACAAATGAGTGTGATCTGACTTGGTACGGTATTTTAATACCTTTGCTACTGTTCCTCTTATGGAGTCAGTGATGATGCGTTTGATTGGTTCAATATTTTTGATTGGCAGTGTTATGGTAGGTTTAATCATTTCTGGATTCACAACTTAAATTTAAAGTCAAAGGAAATTATGATAAGAATAATACCCATTGATGAATACGTTTTCATTAACCATCGCCTGATTAAATAAATGCGTCTTGCTATAAACTCACTAACTGGAACAAGTTATAAATGATTTTTCATTTTTGAGAATTTCGAATATTTGGATCATATATATTGTATAGAATTTAATGCTCTTATGTTGCGTGTTTCTCCAGCCTTTTTTCTTGTAGGGAAATGACAAACTTAATATGTTTCATAATTGATAAGAATGCAAAGTATTTGAGTTTTCTTTTTAGAGGATTTTTGTGACAGTTTTTCTGTTTCTTTTGTGAGACGCATTCTGTCCATGTGTACTTGAGATTTATCCCTTTGTAACATAATTAAACCTTGTATAGTTCATTGTGACGTTTTGGCCTAATCGATGCATAATGGACTCTCCCAAAAATGTGTAGAGCTTTGGAGTATTTTGCTATTGATGCTGTTATTTCTGTGGTGGTGAGTGTGTCTTTACGATTACATCATTGTTGCGTTACTTAGGTGTTCCCTACGAGTTTGTCATTGTGCTCTCATGTTTTGTTCGGCGCTTTGATTCATGCAGTTAGCAGGTGTATATATGTCTGTACAATATTTGTAGCCCAGGCAATATAAATGCTTGCTTATTTACTTAGATGTCTGTTGTCACTGCCAGAGGTGACGTGCAGTTCTTAGGTATGGCTAATAACTGAGTATATGGTGTCTCTTCGCTTGAAGGACAATAGATTGAGGTGGATCTCCTTATCAGTCCATCGTCTAACAGAGTAAGATTCATCCTTAAACTCTAAAAGTGCTTATTGACACTAGAGACCTTCAGCATCGGTACTCGCGGACACAATTCCGAGGCTTTTGTCTTCTAACTTTTGCTCCACCAACCATTATTTGCTGATTTCCGCCGTACGTTTTTTCTGGAGAACAGATAGGTTGAGGTATCCTTTGTGTTCTATGAGTATCGTCATCAGTCATTTAAAGTGCACGCTGAAAGTTTGTACATGCGCAATTACTTTTTTCTCATTGTCTCGACTACTGATCGTTTTCTTGTACGTTTTTCTTTGTGGCATTCCATGATGCAGTTTTATGAGTTTGTTAATAGTTTTCCTCGCATGGATATTTCTATCTCAGACATTGAATTGTGCAGTTTGTTTCTGCTGCATGAAGTCCAGTCCTAGAAATCATCATTTGTGTCAAAATACAGTGTAAATGTTTATGAATTTTATTCCTATTCTAAATGGTTTTTGTGTTGACTATATACATACGTTTTCACCATTGCACCTTGTGGATAGACTTTCGAATGGGATCTCAAAGGGTGTTTTATCTGAAAGGCTGTCAATAATCTTTTGACCAATGCAGTGATTGAATCGGTTATTGACGATAATGAGGTGATTTACTTTCTCCAAAAGTCTCAAGAATAGTCCGTACATTCCCTAAGTGACATTTTACTTCCGCGTTAAGGTTGTCAATTCTGACGACCCTGCTTTTCTTGGGCTCGTCCTTTACTGAGCAGCAAGTTTTTAGATTTTTTGCATTCCTCTTTAATGGCCGTTGCTCCAACTAATTATGGCAGGTGAATGTTTTTTCCTCCATTTGACATATTACTGGGCCTAATTGATCGATCTTTTCTTCCATTTTTTTATGGAGCATGGGGGTAACTCATCTCAAGATAGAGTGGTATGTCGTCAGTTTCTTTACTGGTGGCATGTCAGCTGTATTGACTTCTGCATGTATTCTTAAGACGCTCGAGTTTTCGCTTTGCCTTGAATAAGCTCGAGGTTCCTAGCGTGTCATAACGGCTCGTTGAGATTAACAGGCCCTTGCCTGTTAATCGTAGATGCATTTTTCGAGATTGACAGAGCAACGATAAATTGTCTCTTTTGACAAGCGTTTCTCGCCATCAGCAGGGGAAGTAGGGTAGCCGAGATTTGTGAGTCGCTTATAAATGTGTCGATGGTTCTGGTAATTGATCGGACCTTTGTTGTTTCCTGCAGTTGTATCTATTATAAAGGTTCCTGCTCGGGAGGAGCAAAGCGGTCTTGGAGCACGGTAAGCTACTGTAGGTTAAGCTGCTTTTCGGCATCATATTAATAGATCCTCGTGCAGATCTCGTAGACACAGAGAGATAAGACCTTCTCCTCCTCACTCAATTGTCCAAGTTAGGCGCTCAAATGAGATATGAATCCATAGCATGGTAGTGGTAATCATAAAGTAGCAGGCTTTATTTTAATGTTAGGCTCAGATTTCGTCGGCAATCTAGATGTATCATTTGAGCAGGAGATCGTTATTGCTCATTTGTTCTTATCCACGTTTTATTCTCATTGTTACATTAGCGTCATTGTAGAGGTATTGGCAAAGTGGACTGTGCATGCTTTGAGATGCTCTCTTTAGGGGGTTAGTTTGGTCGGTGTATGTTGATGATTTGATGAGATGTTCACAGATTTTCTGTTTATTTTATCTCATAGAGTATCCTAGGATTTGGTCTTGCAACGGTTCTATGGTGTGAGTGATACAGAATCGCTTGCAGAAATATTCGTGCTGAATGATAATTGGCTACTCGTGGTGTTGAGTGGTCTAGAGGAGTGGTCGCTTTGTTTGAGCTTATTTAGTCTATATTTCTTCTTATTGTAGGCGTTGAGCGCACTTCAGATTCATTGTTATAATGTCCCGCTGGCCACAAAGATATTACGTGCACTTAGTTTCTCAATTAGACTGACTATGCTCAAATAATGTATTTGTGTTGTGGGTTTCTCGGTTTATTCGAGTATATTTGAACAGAGATTGAGGGTTAAATGATTTGAGACATGATTAGATCAATAATATTTTTATTTTACCAGAAAATCAATACGTATAAATTATTAAAACATTAATGAACTAATTGCTCACTTTCAATTTCAAAAGTTACTCCAATGTTTATATTTGCTATAATATTAATACTGCTAATTCGACTCAATTGGTATAATGAGAAAAATATAATAGAAGTAGGGTTGTATGTGAGCAATGTTCATTCTATCCAAGTAATTTAATAAAATATGTTATTACTTGTGTTTGGAAAGACTTATTAGATCCGTTATTACGTTAAATTGTGAAGTTTTTTCCTTACCGGATGTTTCTCTGTCACACAATTGAGTGTAGATGACTTGGTTCACGGTATTTATACCTTTGTATGCTTCTTTGGATAATGCTTGAGAGTTTGATTATGTTATATCTAATAATGTTGATTGGCTAGTATATTGGTAGGTTTTCAATCCTCTCCGGATCAACACTTAAACTAAATAATGGAAATTATAAGATTATACATGTTTATACATGATGAAAATAATACAACTCGTTCCTTTCATAGAGAGTTTGTGATTTATTTTTTAAAAAAGAAAAAACTATTAAATTTTGATTTTTTGTACACTCTTCAAAAATAAACAAAAATATAAAATTGACTTGCACGGGGTCATACTTACTAGCTTAACTTTAAAATTAAGAGCTTCTGGGGTTGGCTTCTCTTGGCTCTCCAGAATCCTATATAACTTAGATAGTGAGTTATCTTTTGCTGTCTGAGAGAATTTGATATGCAAGCAGAAGTTGACAGGAAGATGGTATTTTTCCAAACGGTCAACTGTTATTAATGTGAAGACATTTTTGTTGCATGGTTCAGTAGAACACTTCCCGATTAGACAGTTCTGCGAATGGATCGGTCAATAACCGGAATTGAAGTGGAAAGTAAGTTTTGAAACACACCCGACGGAACGCGTGTCGATTGGTAGAGTTTCTCCGCGATTTCGGACAAAGTTCCAACGGACGATTGAATAATCTGATTGTTTTGTTTAATGTCATACTGGAGCTGTACATCTGTAGAATACAATAATTTTGGTACAAACACAAAAAAAAAAAAACCATTATTACTTTTAAGTTGTTGTAGTTAACTTCCATTAATGAGATTTTCCAGGAAGCATTGTTCTCGAGTATAGATTTTTTGGAAGCCTGTAAGGTGTTCTCAACAGTTCAACCTTCTCGAAAGCACTCATTTTACAGTGAGCACTTTATCCGAAGTTTTGTTTTCTACAGTGTAACCGGAAATTCTGTTTAGCATCAGACTTTTCCCCGGAGCCTGTATCTACAAT
>CAJDSM010054257.1:0-13399 GCA_903981925.1 Ostrea lurida | reverse complement strand
AAAAAAAATATTCGTCCTCGAATGTTACAGTTAATCAGTTACATACTCACCACCTAAGCTATCCACATCAGAACAATAATACATATACAAATACAATGAAGGCAAAATCAATAGCAATGATATTTGTGACAATAATTTGCAATATTTACATTCATTCTATATTTAGCTACCTCACATGGCCTGTAAGATAAACAATGTGGTTAAAATGAATTATACCTTCTACATACTCACCATAATGAAACACATGTGGTCATGCATATAGTATTATACAATAATCATGAGATACATAGTTGGTCTTTGTGAAATTTACAAGATGTGCAAGAATGAATATTTACAATGAAACACATAAAGATAATTCCATGAATATTTACAATGAAAATGAAATTTAAAAGTTCACAAAGTTCATTGTCCTTTCGCGAAACATCACTCTAACATAAATGTCTGTTTTGTAGAGACTTGGGTCGACACATCTATCTTCTCGGGGAGAACTTCCTTCAGGGATGACGATGATGACGATGTTGTTTGGGAAGAGGCTTCTGTGGTCAAGGTGTACTCAGGATCAGGAGTGAAGATGCTTTTCAGGCGGTAGATACGACCGTCAGGAAAGGTGAGCTCCTCTACCTTGGTGATGGATGCAGCTCCAGAAGGAACCCAAGAAACCTTGCGTCCAGCTGACTTTCTGGCCTCAACGTTGGCTTTCCGCAAGAGGCAGGCAACAAAGTCATTCTGCAGGCTGCTAGGAGCTCCGGCGAAGAACAGGCGAGGATCATGGGCTGGATTGTCATGGGCGTCTGCAGGAGACTTTTCACACCGGTGAAGGACATACTGTGGAGCCGAGGGAAAAGTGTCCACCCCCTTAGAGGAAGTTTCTGGAACAAGGGCAGACTCAGGCTCCAGAGTAGCAGCAGGACACTCTTCTTCGGTGGAAACAGGAAGTGGGTCCTTCTGGGCAGAATCCGTCAAGGGAGATAGATCCGGGACCTCCGCCTCGAACAGGGCCAGGAGTTCGTTGGTTTCCTGAGAAGAGAGTTGTGGTACCGAGGCAGATTCAGACTTCTCAGTGGCATCTGGGACAGCCAGGACAGCATCCGGAGTCCTCTTGACGATCTTCCTGGGAGGCTCAAAAACAACAGGCATAGAGAGCAGAGGACTTGTGGGTGCCTCTAAGTCTAACCCATACAGGGCCATGGGCTCTGGACTGCCTCCCAAGGAAATGGACAGGGACGGACTGCGCAGGGGTGTCAAATTCTGCTTCGGTTCCTTCTCCTGGTGGTGATGTCGCTCCTTCGGCCTTGACTTAGACACATCAGATGGGAGCTTCTTTGACGGACTCCTGCCCTTGGGGGTCAACTTCTTGGAGGAGACAGGAGACTGGTATCGGGAAACCTGCTTGGGCTGGTACCGGGGAAAGACAGGGCTTGGGGAGCAGTTCTTTGTAGCTGATCTGACGGTCACAGAATAAGAAACCTTCTTCCCTGGATGGCGTCTCTCGAAGTGGTTCACCATAAGGTACTTCCTGCTCCCTGGGAGTTCATATTGGCACTCCACACACCGGATTTGGTCTCCATGGATATCTTGGAAGTGCCGCACCATCTGTCGTCTGGTATGGAAAGTCCTCTTGCAAGCTCGACAGTCCCACCTATAATTTGGATACATGAATGAACATAAATAGATTTGATAAATTTGTCTTATTAATTTGTAAATCATTTTCTTTTTCTTTAGGGTCCATGACACTACTATCGTTGGATGCCAGTGTGTAATGATTATGAGAGGGTTGGAAGAAAAAGAAGAAAAAAATGATGACACAGCTTCAAGGTAGGTTGGCTTGGAGATAGTTAAATTGACACAGCAACAGCTCGGTTCCTCTTCACACACAAATAAAAAAAAAATTACGAAATGATAAATGACTATCTTAAATACCATGTGGTTGATCAGGCCCCATGTATATAAGTTTCCCTGTACCCGAAGGTACAGAGTAGTATGCGATATCTCACACTACCCTAATCCGCCGGCTTTTATCCAGAGGCTCTTTCATCGGGCAGCCCCAATTTCCAGCTCAGTAACTCCATTACTGGCCTATTCAATAACAAACAAAACAAATAATAATAATAACTTCCATCCATGTATAATGTTTTATACATAGATCACAGGAGCCGAGCTTGTGTGTGTGATTTCTCTACTGTTTAGCCCATTTTGTGGACTTCCTACCATTGTACGGTAGAAGTCGGTCAATGTGATAAATTTTGGCAACCGCATTCCTTGATCGCTTTATTAGGTATGTGAGATCATCGATTTTCTTAATGACCACATATGGCCCCTTCCATCTGTAGGCTAATTTTTGACATACCCCCACTTTCCTCGAAGTATCATGCAGCCACACAGCCTGACCTTCTTTGTAAGATTTCATTTTGGCCTTAACATCATACTGTTTCTTTTGATATAATGTGCTTTGTTTTAATTTCTTCCTCCCGAACTCATGGATCTCAACAAGTTTTTGCTTTAGTTTTGGTACATAACTCTCGGCATCTAACTCATCTGCCCTGCTCGTAACAACAGGTTCTTGAATAAAAGCCTTCATAGGTAAGGTAACCTCTCGCCCAAGCATCATAGCATTAGGAGTCTGTCCGGTGCTGGATTGTACTGATGCTCTATAAGCCATAAGAACCTGGGGAAGGAAAATATCCCATTCGTGTTGATTCTTATGACAATACATCGACAACATATTACCCAAGGTTCGGTTCAATCTTTCCACATTTCCATTTGATTGTGGATGATAACTAGTGGTTCTAGTTTTATCAATCTGTAAAATTTTGCACATTTCTTTAAATATTGTTGATTCGAAATTTCTTCCTTGATCGGAATGGATCTGCAAGGGAGTGCCGAAGCGACATACAAAATTTTCAACAAAAGCTTTAGTAATGGTGCTTGCCTCTTGGTTTGGAAGGGCAACAGCCTCCGCCCATTTTGAAAAACAGTCAATCATGACCAGAACATACTTATTTCCTGCTTTTGTTAAAGGTAACGGACCAAGAATGTCAATAGCTATTCTTTCCATAGGCTCTCCTACATGGTATGAACCAAGAGGTGCACGATTACTTTTCTTTGTTTGTTTGCGAGCTGCGCAGTGGTCGCAGGATTTGCAGTAGTTTAATACGGTGTCTTTCATAGAAGGCCAATAGAACCCTTGTTTTATTCTTTCTAATGTCTTTTCAGTACCCAAATGACCTGCAGATGGTACATCATGATAATTATGAAGAACCTCTCCTTGCATTGACTTAGGGACAATTAGAAGGTAAGAAGAAGCTTGTTCATTTATCCACTGTAAGTAAAGTAACCCCGAAATAATATGAAGTCGATCCCATTGGCGCCATAATGTTTTTAGATATGAAGACTTGTCAGATATAGACTGCCATAGAGGTCTGTCACCTTCTTCTTTTGCCAATAAAATTGGTCCTATGTTTGAATCTTCAACTTGTCTATGTCTTATATTCACGGGTTCCCATCCCTCTATGTAGCGCTGAACCTTCCGCATTTCTGCATTTGGTTGATTACTGCTGGCTTGTCCCCTTGTGATCACTCTAACAGTTTCACATTCTCTGCCCTGGCTATCAATGGAATTTTCTTCATCCTCTTCCCTGTTTTGTCTAATGCAGACCTTGCATGGGTTCCGGGACAAGGCATCAGCATTTCTGTGTTGCCGACCTGGTCTGTGAGTAACGTTGATGTTGTAATTTCCCAGTTCTTGCAGCCATCGAGCAACTTGTCCACTTGGATTTTTCAAGGTTCTTACCCAGCTTACTGCTGAATTATCTGTTCTCAAGAGAACTTCCTGACCGTACAAGTAGGGATGAAAATGTTTCAGGGCATTAATTAAACAGCCAGCAGCTCTTTTCCTGGAAACATAGTAATTCTGCTTCGTATTTATTCATAGCCTTGCCTCATAATAGGCAATTACGTGTTCTTGTCCATCATGTTTCTTGTGACAAGATGGCACCAGTGGCTTTGTCAGAGGCATCTGTATCTAAAATAAATTTCTTATACCAGATATGGGATAAGTCAGAACAGAGAAGTCATAAGTGCTTCTTTGAGAAGAATAAATGCTTCTTGACAATCAAGATATTCCAAGAGAACTGAGAATTTTTCTCGACATATTTTATGTAAAGGCGCGACGCTATTTTTGCAAAATTTAATACAAATTTTCTATAATATGAGCAAAGACCTAAGAAAGACCGGACTTCTTTTGGAGACTTTGGTACAGGCCAATTTTTGATAGCTTCGGTTTTCTTTGGGTCAGTATGGACTCCTTGCTCGGTCACAATATGACCAAGGAATTCTACAGATTTTTGAAAAAAACTACACTTTGAAGGTTTAAGCTTTAAATTGGCTGTTTTTAATCTCTGAAAAACATTTTGTAGTCTTGTAATGCTCTCTTCAAAGGATGACCCTGGGACAATGATGTCGTCCATATAAAGTAAACACTCCTCCCATTGCAGTCCCCTAAGAACATCTTCCAAAAGTCTACTTAAAGTACTTGGGCTGTTACATAACCCAAATGGCATAACTGAGAAATGAAAAAGTCCCAAACTAGTAGAAAATGCTGTCTTTTCTTTATGTTCTTCGGCCATTGCCACTTGCCAAAATCCCGAATTTAAGTCCATAGAACTGAACCATTTAGAGTTGGCTAGGGCGTCCAGACAGTCATCTACTCGAGGCAAGGGATAGGCATCTTTAATGGTTATCTCATTCAATTTTCTATAGTCAACGCAAAACCTCGTAGAGCCATCTTTTTTAGGGACTAGGACAATGGCAGAAGACCAAGCACTCCTTGATGGTTCAATTATCCCATTCTGTAACATCTTTTTCACTTCTTGCTGTTCGATATTCTTTTTCCCTATTGGTAGCCTTCTAGGTGGAGTTCTAATGGGTGGAGCATCTCCTGTCTCTATCCTGTGCGTTATACCCTTTGCTCTTCCTATATCTTCCTTGTTTTTGGAAAACACATCTTGGTTTCTCGTCAAAAGTTGCTTAAGTCTACCCCCCTCTTCTAATGTTAAATTTATGCAGCTTCTTTCAAAAAGATCTTGGAGATGATCTGGAAAATTATCATTCCCCTTGCATGGGTCCTCCAGCTCTACCCTGGCACATCTATGCATAGCGCAATCAATGGGCTCTTCTGAAAATGATTTACAAAATCCTACATTTGTGTTAGGAAACAACTTAACTTCTTGGGTGCAGAAGTTAACAATACTTGCTGTGTGAATATTTGATTTGCTGTCGATTATTCCTGGCAAAATTGAAATGCCTTTCTTGTTCATCAATTTTATTGATGGTTCTATTAGGGCTGCCTCAGAGAGTCTGCAAGCGTTCGGAATGTCTACAGGAATTGTCATCTGTGAGTATGGCGGAATGGTGACTGCCTCTTTTACAGTCACTCGACACACCATAGCAGCATTACCCCCTGTCCAGCAATTGAGAATTTCATTTCCTATAGAAATCTGTAATTTCTGATAATCTATTTTCTGGACATGTTTTAACAGGAAATCTTGACCAAGGATTGCATCCTGGGATATGTCACAAACTAAAACAGTGATCGGGTACCTGTTCTCCATAAACTGAATTTCAAGATCTAAACTTCCCAAGACAGACAACTCATTATCGTTAACATCTCGTATTTTCCTTGCAACACTCGTCAAGGGAAGATTGTCATTCTTCATAATAGACTGATACAGTTTGGTAGATAAAAGTGAAGAAGTAGATCCACTATCAAGCAAAAATGAAACATCTTCCCCAGATACAAGTCCCGTTAAATAAAAACCATTATCCCATTCTCCTAATTGTTCCCCAGACAATCCTAATCTGACATCCGAACGCTGGCATTCCTTGAGAGCAGGCCCCTTTTCATCCATCCCCCCGTGGCCTAATATTGAGGGGATGGTCTCCCGTTTCCCTGCATCGTTCCCGTATTGTATTGATTCCCTTGAGAACCTTGCTGCATTTGTCCTTGATTTCCGGCTGAATTCTGCCTCTTTGGGTTAAGACGGCAATCTTTTTGAAAGTGTCCCGGCTTCTTACATATGTAACAACTTCGGTCATTTGAAGGTCTTTTGATATTTCTTTCAAGATTATCAATTCTATTTACGAGTTCTCTCAGCGTTTTTTCCAGACCCTCCTCTTTAGTATATCCCTCAGAGGTAGCACGCACTGCAGGTTTTCTTACTACCTGCTCACCCAGAATTCCCTCATATCTCTCTATTACATCGACTGCCTCTGAAACATTCCGGCAATCTCGGTCTATACATCGACATTTCATGTCTAGAGAGATAGTCTTATATAGTTGATTCAATGCTATGGCCTCAATGGCTGTCTGATCAAGACCTATGTATGCTTTTTGTGCCATTTGTCTTAAATCATCCCCCAGTGCTGCAATTGACTCTCCTAACTGTCTCTTTCTAGACTCGAATCGAGCAAGCCACCGATTTTGTTGTCTCAAACTTCCGAATCTTTGACTTAAATTTTTAACTAATAATTCAAAGGTTAGCTTTTCTGAACTTGCTAGACTCATAAAGAACGTTCTAGCAGCACCCCTCAAACTTGCAGATAATGCTAAAAGTTTTTCTCTTTCATTCCAGTTTCCTAATTCTGCACAAACACGGAAATGGCAAATATACTCATCCCAATCAGCTGTACCATCAAAATTTTCAGGCTTTAAAGAAAGAGGACGTTTCGCTGCATAAACTCGTGGTGAAACCGGAGCAAAACTCCTGTTCGTAAATTCATCCGGGTCACATAAAGTATGTGTATCATCAACATCACCCTGACCAATGTGTACATCAGAATGACTATCTCTCTCCTGTCCACCATCATCCTGGACTGCAGGATTAAACTGCACCTCTAAATCTGGAGTCAGTCATAATTTTGAAGTGTAAAATAAATTTCTGAGTAATATTTGTGCTCGTTCTTTGTATGTATTTAAAAAAAAATTGCCAGTAGAATTCTGAAGGTTCTAAGCTAAATTAATCTGTATATTTTCATCAGAGTTTATAGATTTTTTTTTTTTTTCTAAAAAAATTTACCAACAAGTAAGCATTGAGTTTGATCACAGGATCCTTGTCTAAAAATTTAAGGATCCCAACGCTGCCACAAAATTGTAACGTGCCTGAGGTTCAGATTTCATCCAGATTTTAAACTGCCACCAAATACACTTTCATTGGGCCTGTAATTCCTTTCTGGCCTATGAAACAAAAACCCAACTCCGAGGATAAAGTTTACTGAATTTATTTATTACATGAAATTACTACTGATGAGAAATATATATACAGATTAATTACAGAAATTACTGGTCTTAGCTGGTGATCAAGTATGATTAACGTATAATAAAAAAAAGGGGGGGGTTGTTTACAAATTAGTCAGCTGGCACCCAAGAAGTAAAATCAGGACAATAAATTGGTAATAAGTTTTGCTATGAGCTTATAAATTGGTGTCTGATAACTGTTACCCACCGTACACTCTTAATTCAGACTCAGTTCGTTCGCAGTTCGCCCTGTCTTGGAACGTTGTGGCTGCACCTCATATACGAATCCGCCTTGAGATGTCGTTCATTTGTTGCCTGATTATTATTATCTTGGGATTTTACAGCGCGTGTATTCTACAATGTTACCCAATGGTACACGATATCTTCGTGGACGTGAGTACGCAGATGCATTGATCGCACGTAATGGCTTCTTCGGATGTTAGACTTGGTGCACCCAAATTGATTCTTGAAAGCTTAGGTATTCCCTACTCGGAGGAGAGTATACACAGTATCAAATTTCGCGTCGGACAGGCTGTACAACGTTATAATATAAGCAAATAATGAGTAAAATAATGAGTGCGATAGGACTGTACATACTAAAATGAGTAGACGTAAGGCATGTCGATAGCGATTAGATTGCAAGATAACTATCCGTATTTCAGATAATTATGAATGAAGTTGAGTTCGCGCTTATTTTTCGATGTATTCCTATGCACATAAGTCAACAACACGCTGCACACTTCGATTATTGTGCACAAGAGACTTTAATGTATACAGTCTCACAATCTATGGGCTATTGCGAATATCCATAATAACGGTGTAGGAAATCTATTGTGACTTGTAGAGGCGTGTTTAGCATTGTGTTAATTCAATTAATTAAATAATTGAACCCGTCTACAACTACAAATGTAAATATGTGACTTAGGGCCGTAGATTGAACATCGCAGCATAGTGATTAGTCCTATGTTGACTGAGAGTTGCCTACTTAGAAGCAGGCAGACTGCATAATTAGCAATATTTATGCCGTTCGCAATATTTATCAATTACTCACGACCGTGGGATATCCGGGTTAGAAAAGGTCCTCAGCATCCCCTTGCGTGTCGTAATGAGTGCGGACTTGATGGCGGTCATGTCGGATGGAACCGGAAAACCGAGGCCCCGTGTGCCCTCACAGCAGGTGTGGCCGAACTAAAGATTCCTCCTGCTCAAAGGCCCTGAGTGTCGAGCATGGCCTAAAACTTTGCCAGCGCCTTCACCGCACTTGGTGACGTCTCCATATGAGTGAAATATTCTGGTTGGACGTAAAACAATAAATAGTTATCAATTACCCACGAAATCACGGTCCCCCACGAAACAGCAATTTTGGTTATACCCACGACCATTGGCTCCAACGAATTAAAATTATTGCACATTATATATCAAGTTGAATTGCATAAATATGTGGGGGGTCATTTACGAATTTAGGGGCTATAACATGACATTTTTTTCTTTAAAAATCATGAAAAAAATGGAAAAACTCTTCAGATCCTATATAGATCAGATGGACCTGTGAAAAAATATCTGCTGAGAGTATTTCGCCCTTTGATTTTAACTCAGATTGTTTGCATGGAGACCTCTTCGAGTTTTGGGACAAAAATTAGAAAAAAAATCTTCAGATACAATACATGTCATTGACACTGCAAACAAGTATTTTGTGAATGCTTGTAACCCTTTGATGATTGATCCAATAGTATATATACACATAATCGGGATTTATATACAAATCATCAGTTGAATATACACATTACCACGGTCTATACACTAATCATCAAAGTATATGCATCTAAATTAGAATATCTCATCAGATCCTATATAGATACAGCATGGACACTTTGAATCAGTTTATGTAACAGAGTCCTTTTCCAATATATTAACATAGATTACCCAGCAGTCAAACTGCATTTGGTTTATAACACCAATTAACACAACTGATGCGTTCCTGATTTCCATCGAAGATATTTTCAGAATTACAAAATATTGGATAGAAAACATCAATTTTGGGAGTTTTTAAAATAGTACGTTGTGAGGAGTTGATTTAAAGAAGAAAAAAAACCCACGTATTTTAAATAAATAGTAATTAGAAAATAAAAAAAGAAGATATATAATGTATATAATTTTGTATACTTTGGAAACATACGATGCGTCCTTTAAGTTATGTCTTTCCACCTTATATACATGTACAATATGTACCATTCGTCAGAGTTATAGCGCTTTGATGACTCTTGTGCGTCATTGGTATGAAAATGAGCAAGTCTTGCGAGATTTAAAAGATTAAAATACACAAATTGAACGTATTTCAGATAAGATAGTCATTCATCAAACTGCATCTAGCTCTACTTTGGTACCTAAACCATTGTCCTATCTCTGGGACAGTGAAATTTACAATTTTGATCAATTGCTACAAGAACCTGCTTCATGAAAATATCCTCTTAGTTTTGGTACCAGGTTTGGTTCTGTCCTAAATTTAGAATCTCTACCCAGGGGCTCATTAATATTTGTCAGTTTTTGTCCCACCCTTCAGGCCCCGGATATACAGGAATCCAGTATCACTTATGTCCCCTTTGTCCAAAAGATATTTCATACAACATTTCAAAAAGAATGGGAATAACAGTTGTCAAGAGGTTGCTAGTAATAGCGAGCTCGCTCTAATGATTAGGAAGTCACGTGACTGCGTCAAAGTGTGACTCCAACTTTCGACCCACATTGAGTCTCCAAAAATGTCGCCTTCACTGCGGTACACATCCCTCGACAACCGTCCGTAAATAAAAAATAAATATGTTTGTTTGGTAGTACCCCCAAACGTTTAAAAATTCCAAACAAGCTTTCCTCATACCTTCGTATGTTTCGCTGTTTCTGTTGCGAAAAACAATAGTAACGGGGCCAATGCGCTCGATGAAGGTATTTTTACATGTATGTATAATTTCAAGATCAAGAATTGGAGAAATTATGAAAATAGGCGATACACCGTAAATTTACACCTGTAAATAAAAAGAATTGAAATTAAGGATTTAAAAAATATACAGCTATCATTATCATGATGCATGGTGTGTTTTTAAAAACTTAATTGGTAAACGCATTTTATCAACATATATATAAAATTATAAAGTCATTTTCAATATTGTAAGAAATGTTGATTTACAGCTGGGTTTTTTTTTTTATACTATTTCCAAGGCGACCGGCGAACAATTACTTTCCTTCCCACGATCGCGTTGGGTAGAGGACTTTTTCAACAAAATAGCGATGACAGCGTCAAAGTGTTGTTTTGTTTGTTCGACTCCTCCCACTAACCAATGGGATTCAAGTTGCTCAGACCAACGAGCGCTTACCTTGTTTGAGAAGTATGAAAAGTTTAGCAGTGACGTAACTTAAAAAATACACAATTTTGCAATGAATAATAACACATTTTAATTTACGGGCTTATTTTTTCGTACTCAACAATAATTCTCTCACATCGTGTGTTCCATCGGCTTTTGAATCTTAAGCCGTGCGTTACCGGATATATAAAGAATCGTCTTATACTTGTGAATGCTGTCACCTATTTACTCATTTTTATCAAATAAACAAACAAAAAACAGACTGAAAGAAGATATTTGAAACCTGTAAATTAATTTCACACTAAGTCTTCATCTGTGAATATCGCACATTATCACATTTGGGATCAGCATCCAGGTCACATAGATCATAAAAACATAATTGTGTTAAAAACCGTATTTAAGGGCTCGCACGGCTTTTCGAAATTTCTTACATCAACAGCATTTGACTGCATGTAAAGGTAAACTTGGTGTTTCAACGAATATCATATTCTGAAAATATGAATAACACAGCAGACGCTAGTATTCTTCAGAAGGCTATTGGTGTATGGACAGAAATGATTGAAAACGAAATTCGACTTCGCAACGCCATCACGTTCAAGAATTTGTATGGTGTTGGGAGCGCTCGATCATTTATAAAGATCAACCCCCTATATCTGGGTTGTCCCGTTCTTCGTCACTGTTCTCATTCTGGTTGTCTTCAAACGAGCTCAGTTGTTCGGCTACACACAGATATACCTCCTCATCATAATGGTGCTGGATCTTCTCTACACTTTATTGACGAGCATTCGGGATGGTTATCTAACTTTCTTCCAAATGGATAGTGGATTCATAGAATACAACGCGTGCCGATCTGTTCGTTTTCGCTTGTCGTACAAACTGTTCTTCATGGGAGTTCGCTGTGGATAAAGTCCTTGATGTCCGTTACCCATACAATCTTTATCGCTTTTCCACTGAAGTGTAAATCTTGGAATCTTAAGAAAGCTCTAGTTTGTGTTCTCATCATTCATATTGTAATAAACATTGTGTGTATCTCTTTTCCGATCATTATACCTCTAAAGGGGGTTACTACCATCCAGCCTCCTAAAACAGTACAGAAACCAAAGCTCATACAGGCATGCGTCCTTGACACAGATACGGGATTTTATGACACACTTTACTTCAAATTCTTGAGCAATTTCCTATTATACACTACATTTGTTGGCTATATGATCTTACCTACAGCTGTCAATCTGGTGTCTGTATTGATCTTAATTGTTTTGTTGCGAAAACAGGTGAACTTAATCTCAATTTTAGCTCCACAAACAGCAAAGACAAATCAGATAAAATACTTAACGTTAATCAAAGTTAATGTTATTCTTGGAATATCATTTTTAGTACAAGAGAGTCCCTTATTAGGGTACTATGGGCTACTCATGACGAGTGTTGGCTTGTCACAGAACTTGGCAGTTCAGTGCGCCTACCACGTGATCATGACTACAACTTTCGCTTTCGGGAAACCTCTTGATTTAGTCATTTATGCCAGCTTAAGTAAAGCATTCCGACAGGGATTTCTGAAATTGTTCTGTAATCGAGAAAAGAGATAAACTAAACCGATCACTCGCCCTTCTTCAAAATTAGAGTCTCAAAATACCTTGCCTTCCCAGTAGTGGAAAATTATTGAACTTTCCATATTTGATATTGCATGTTGTGTAAAATGAAATCGTAATGAATATGTCATATTTCAGTATGAAAACCTATTGATTTAGAACATTCAAATGTTTAATGTTTTCTAAAGGTACAAGTGCATGTTGTAGAACAATTACAATTCTATACTCGCAAGGAACAGCTGAAAGATTTGATAAATCCTTTGTATGTGATTTACAATTGATTGAATGTGTAAAAATTCTGTTGTCTTATGAACATTGTTTAGTGCATTTATCAAGTTTTTTACTGCCTCCTGTTTTAAGCATATCAAGATAAATACAGTCAGCTCTCGTTACAATGGCCACATTCGTTTCCGATCATTTTGCCGTTATAAAAAATCTGCAGTTGTAACGAAATGCCTATTTTACCGGTACGAGTTATTCCCCGCACAATATGTAATGGCGATCTCCGTAAATATTCACCGTGCGTTTAGTTTCAGTACAAATAAACTCATGTCCCCCTTTTTCTCTATTTCTAAAATCTTAAGTGTAAAAATATAGCCGATAGCAAATATCTTTTACACAGGTCGTTGAAGAATCTGATAACCTGCCGTTATATCGGATTTCATGTAGTGTCAAAATGTACATTTGTTACCGATAAGTACTGCCCGTTCCGAAGTGCGAATGTGTCGTTATATCAAGCGAAATAGTGTGCAGATTTGTTACCAACAAAATTCTGCCGTTAGGCGAATTTGCCGGTATATCAAATGCCGCTGTAACGAGCGCTGACTGTAGCTTCACCCTCGCCATTATAGAGTATTTTATTTTTCTGTTTGTTTTCTCTGTACCTGTATGGTCACAATTGTGTAAATTTGATATTAAATATGAGTTACAGATGTGATTTGATTTGTTCTGAGTATGTTTGAGACGAGGACTTAGTCCAGAAATAAATTTCATCTTAAAAAATAAATGATCATGAAGGTATATAAACTGTGGAACTTGAGGCCGCCATACTTCATTGTGCGCAATCTTCAAAAGTACATGTATTTTGGTGTAAAACATTGCATTTAATTTCAATATTTTTAAAAATATACAGAGAAATGTCTGTCTGTCACAAAATCTCGTGAACACTT
>CAJDSM010054250.1:1315-14591 GCA_903981925.1 Ostrea lurida | reverse complement strand
GTTGAAGTTGCAATAAGTTCATCTTTAATACCCAAAGAATGTAAAAGGCTTCAATCAATCAGTATGCATCTTTTGGTCATAACGCACACATTGTAAGGTTTCCTGCACAGTACAAAGCGTAGACTCGTTCTGTAAGAACATCAATGATTTAACTTTGTATTATTCCGATTATAAATATGCTACTTTCTTGTATTATTTGGCAGCATTTAATGAGATACGGTGTTTCAGATTTAGAAATTATAATGTGACTGCAGTAATCGAAGCTTAACATATTCGAAAATGGGCACATAGTATTCTAGAAATTCCGCTGGTCTGTAATTATCAGGTGACCTTTTAAGATCCATGGGCCTCTTGTTTATTTAACTGATCGATCAATCCTTTATCCCTCGTTAGCGATTAGCAACAGATTGAAAATCTCCCATAAAAACTCCGCACAAACGTTTGATCTTCTGTTTATATCATCTATTGATTGGCGACAAATTTCCACTAGTATTTGAAAGTTCATTGTAAGCACCGATTGCATAGATATTAACAGCATTGATAAAAAGAACATAATTATGTATTCCTTTTAAAGGAATGGTCGGCATGGGATATTAATAGTCAGCTTATGTAGATGTTTTGAAAATAAATGCAAGCTTGGTAGACATTTTTTAAAACCCCACTCTTCCTTCAAATTTTCATCTAGATCTAAATAATATTTGTTCATTAAGTTTCGGTTTTTGGGATGGGTTGGGTTTATTTGTTTCTCTTTTTTGTTTTGTTTGGTTTGTTTTTTTTGTGGGAGGGGTATTTTTTTTTATTTATATTATAAAGTAATGTATATATACCTATATATAATATCATATTAATATATATATATATCATAATATAACTATATACTTATATTATATATAATTTATGCGAATATTCATAGCATTAGTACGAAAGCCCATTGAGCTCATTCGTAGAGAAAAAAATTATTTTCACGTTATTAGCGCGAAACATTTCGGCGAATATAACGCTAACTTCGCGATAAACGCGTCTGTAATTTACAAGTTTAGACGGAGTTACATTCATATACGACTTGCAATACAAACTTGTAGAAGGCGAAAGTGTCTCGTCTAATTGCGAGAGTTGTGACATCTAATTCGCGAAATATTGTATTCGCGGTATCTAATTCGCGAAGTACGTTAATTCGCAAAGTTAGTATTCGCGATAAGTTTCCGTAATAACGGCGAAAAAATATATATAAAAAAAAAAAAAAAAATCTCTCTCGAAATGATATCAATGACTTCATAACAGTATCAATCTTTGGGTGTGATTTATAAACAATATCTAATAAAAAGGTTTCTATAACATCAAAATTTTAATCGAACAAGAGATATTTGTAAATCATAACACACACACACCCCACCCCCACCCCTTGGTGCAAAATAGAAAAGGGCCATATTCGTATCATCTACGGAAATGTTGAATTTCTACCGTATAAATATTTTGGGGCACATATTTTACAAATAATGATTATTTTGAAGATAACGAACAGTGGTCAATCTCGCGAGTCCCACGCAGAATACAAAACAAGGGTTGGGCAAACACGGACCCCCTGGATATACCAGAGGTGGGGTCACGTGCCTCAGATAGGAACAGTAAGCATCCACTGTCGACCTCATCCACTATCGACCGGTCACATCCACAGTGAGCCCATTGTCTTGATCAGGTAAACAGAGTAATCAGTAGTCAAAATCCATAATAAAAGAACGGCTTAACAATTGCTATGAAACACGTCAGATAGCATTTGACCCAAACGTAGGTTGTATTAACCAACTAGATGTTATAACGACCGTAAAATTTGCTAAATGCTGACTTTAAACGTGATTGTTGAATCCTCTACAACAACAACTTGTAAATTACCGACATGCATACCCCCTATCGGCGCCCCCCTTAAGTGACGGGTGTGATATTCGAGAGAATGTACACGTGTGTCGTTTACTGCCGTTTAATCTTGAACTGTGACCTAAAACATTGGTACCAAGTCGCCATATTTACCATTATCAAATTAGTGTGATATTCATTGTCCATGCCGTTGACACATGTAGTTTTTATCGGTCCCGGGATGAAATATTCTGATCGAGAACTATATAACATTTCAATTCAATAGACCAATCCACATCTTGCGAAAGTTACGTCCCTTGGCCGCCATCTTGCGAGTAAAAAGTCACATTTCCGTACGTTGGCCTTTGCAACTTTCTTGTCCGTATCTTTGAGATGTGGGCCTTGAGATATCATGATAGTTTCATATCAACTGAAGTAATCTACAATAATGCCCCACGGTGGGGCAACCCAGATCTTAATAATTCGCTATAATACACAGTTGTAATCTCTTACATTTGGTAGAATAAAGAAGGACATTTTGACTTTTACCCGATTGACCTTTGGCTGACCCTGCAAAGGGACGTAACTGGATTGGCATGTAGCATATATCCTCAATGTTACATAGTAAAACGTTAAAAGGATCTCTACATCGTCACAATGGCTGACTTCCTTTCGAAATATGGATAAAAATATCACTATCAGGGTTATATATCAACTCATTTCAAAATTGAATGCTTAACCGACTAGCTCAGTAAGTTAGTACATTGCCTTCTGAACTGCAGGTCGCGGGTTACGATTCCAGCAGGGGTTTTAAAATATTTCAAATTCCTTTCTACTAAAACCATTTTTTGACGAAATTGAGTGAATTGAACTTTTTATTTTCAAATTATTGTTTAACATATCCTCTATTTTCATCCACGTCAAATTTCTCGGTGTAGCATTCACCTTAAGTTCGATGCAGTTCACCAAGCATAAACTAGATGATCGTATTGGTGCAGATGGAGCACTAAACAAAACACCGACATAACAATTACATCTGCATTTTGATTACCTATAAGGACTTCTTAACCCTGTTCGAAATATAAATCATCAACTGTTTGAAGGCCGATTTCAAATACCCGTGATTTTGTAGGGATGCGGAAATTGTTACTGCTGACTGATCGACTTCGCTCACCGACTGCGGAGTATACTCGTACTATTAAAGGGGCATGGACAGCGTTTTGAGCTAAAATGTGTAGATTTTAGATTTTCATTTTTAATGTTTACAATGCTCACTTATGGTATTTTAATGGTCAGCAAAAATTTGAACGTTATTTGTTGAGTTTAAAGTGAGAATAACAGCACTTACAATTCTTTGCTATGTAAACTAGGCTCGAATCTGAACACAATTTAAATGGTTTTTTGTTTCTCACATCTAATTTTGTTTTAAACATGGTATTTTCTGTGAAGCAATCTTTATGTAAATAAAAATATGATTCGAGCCTAGTTTACATAGCAAAGAATTGTAAGTGCTGTATTCTCACTTTAAACTCAACAAATAACGTTCAAATTTTTGCTGACCATTAGAAATACATAAGTGAGCATTGTAAACATTAAAAATGAAAATCTAAAATCTACACATTTTTAGCTCAAAACGCTGCCATGCCCCTTTAATAGTACGAGTATACTCCGCAGTCGGTGAGCGAAGTTCGATCAGTCAGCAGTAACAATTTCCGCATCCCTACAAAATACGGGATTTGAAATCGGCCTTCAAACAGTTGATGATTTATATTTCGAACAGGGTTAAGAAGTCCTTTATAGGTAATCAAAATGCAGATGTATTGTTATGTCGGTGTTTTGTTTAGTGCTCCATCTGCACAATACGATCATCTAGTTTATGCTTGGTGAACTGCATCGAACTTAAGGTGAATGCTACACCGAGAAATTTGACGTGGATGAAAATAGAGGATATGTTAAACAATAATTTGAAAATAAAAAGTTCAATTCACTCAATTTCGTCAAAAAATGGTTTTAGTAGAAAGGAATTTGAAAATTTTAAAACCCCTGCTGGAATCGAACCCGCGACCTGCAGTTCAGAAGCAATGTACAATAACTTACTGAGCTAGTCGGTAAGCATTCAATTTTGAAATGAGTTGATATAAACCCTGATATGTGATATTTTATCCATATTCGAAAGGAAGTCAGCCATTATTGACGATGTAGAGATCTTTTCAAGTTTTAACTTTTACTATGTAACATTGAGGATATATGCTACATGCCAATCCAGTTACGTCCCTTTGCAGGGTCAGCCAAAGGTCATCGGGTAAAAAGTCAAAATGTCCTTCTTTATTCTACCAAATGTAAGAATTACAACTGTGTATTTATAGCGAATTATTAAGTATCTGGTTGCCCACCGTGGGGCATTATTGTAGTTATACTTCAGTTGATATGAAAATATCATATTCTCAAGGCCCAAATCTCAAAGATACGGAAAGAAAGTTGCAAAGGCCAACGTACGGAAATGTGACTTTTTACTCGCAAGATGGGCCAAGGGACGTAACTTTCGCAAAATGTGGATTGGTCTTAGAATTGAAATGTTATATAGTTCTCGATCAGATATTTTATCCGGGACCGATAAAACTACATGTGTCAACGCATGGACAATGAATATCACACTAATTTGATAATGGTAAATATGGCGACTTGGTACCAATGTTTAGTCACAGTTCAAGATTAAACGGCAGTAAAGAACACACGTGTACATCTCTCGAATATCACACCCGTCACTTAAGGGGGCGCCGATAGGGGGTATGCATGTCGGTAATTTACAAGTTGTTGTTGTAGAGGATTCAACAATCACGTTTAAAGTCAGCATTTAGCAAATTTTACGGTCGTTATAACATCTAGTTGGTTAATACAACCTACGTTTGGGTCAAATGCTATCTGACGTGTTTCATAGCAATTGTTAAGCCGTTCTTTTATATGGATTTTGACTACTGATTACTCTGTTTACCTGATCAAGACAATGGGCTCACTGTGGATGTGACGGTCGATATGAGATAGGTCGACAGTGGATGCTTACTGTTCCTATCTGAGGCACGTGACCCACCTCTGGTATATCCAGGGGGTCCGTGTTTGCCCAACCCTGTTTGTATTCTGGTGGACTCGCGAGATTGACCACTGTTCGTTATCTTTCAAAATAATCTTATTGTAAAATATGTGCCCCAAAATATTTAACGGTAGAAATTCAACATTTCCGTAGATGATACGAATATGGCCTTTTCTATTTGCACCAAGGGGTGGGGGTGGTGGTGTGTGTAGTGTTATGACTTACAAATACTCTTGTGTCGATAAAATTTTGATGTATTAGAGAACTTTTTTTAGATATTGTTTATAAATCACACCCAATATGATAAATGTACGAAAGTCCATTGAGCTCATTTCCGTAGAGAAATTTTTTTTTTTATATTTTTCGCGTTATTACGCGAAACTTAATACGCGAACTCGCTAACGCGTAACTTTCGCGATTAACCGTAACTTTCGCGAAATTAACGCAAAACTTTCGCGATTAATGCACAACTCTCGCAAATTAACAGACGACACTTTCGCCTATATACAAGATTTGTATTGCAATGTCAGTAATGACATGTCATAACTCCGTCTTAACGTTGTAAATTACAGACGCGTTTAATCGCGAGTATACCGTTTCCGAATTCGTCAATACTAATTCGCGAAAGTTTCGCGTATAACGTGAAAATATTTTTTTCTCTACGAAAATGAGTCAATGGGCTTTCGTATAAATGCTATGAAATTCGCCAAATATATTATAATAATATATTACTAATATATATATAAATAAAAAAAAAAACATAACCCCCCCCCCCAAAAAAAAACACCCAAACAAACAAAACAAAAAAAGAGAACAAAATAAACCCACCCATCCCAAAAAAACCCCGAACTTAATGAACAAATATTATTATAGATCTTAGATTGAAAGTTTTGAAGGAAGAAGTGGGTTTTAAAATGTCTACAAAGCTTGCATTTTATTTCAAAACTTCTCATA
Source organism: Ostrea lurida (assembly GCA_903981925.1). NCBI lineage: Eukaryota > Metazoa > Mollusca > Bivalvia > Ostreida > Ostreidae > Ostrea > Ostrea lurida. Next base: position 8,698 of record CAJDSM010054250.1, on the reverse strand, counting down.
ATGCTGATCTATTAACTATCCCCATGCCGACCATTCTTCTTAAAAGGAATACATAATTATGGTTCTTTCTACAATGCTGTTAATATTATGCAATCGGTTGCTTACATGAACTTTTTCACAAATACTTTAGTGGAAAGTCCGCCATCAATAGATAGATACCATTTATAAACAGCAAGATCAAACGTTTGTGGGAGTTTTTATTGGGAGCATTTTCTAATCTGTTGCTGAATCCGCTAAACGAGGATAAGAGGATTGATCGATCAGTTTAAATAAACAGACTGGACCCATTGGATCTTTAACAAGGTCACCTTGAAATTTTACAGACCAGGTGTTATGATTATTGACATCGCGGAATTTCTTAGAATACTATGTGTCCATTCGAAGATGTTTAAGTTCGGATTACTGCAGTCACATTTAATTTCTTAAATCTGAAACACCGTCTCTCATTTAAATGCTGCCAAATAATACGAGAAAGTCAGCATATTTATTATCGGAATATTTACATAGTTAAATCATTGATGTTCCTTACAGAACGGTCACGCTTTGTGCTGTGCCAGGAACCTTGCAAATGTTGTGCGTTATGACCAAAAAGTGCATTACTGATTGATTTGAAGCCTTTTACTTTTCTTTGCGTATTAAAGATGAACTTATTGCAACTTCAACATACATCATATACAAGCAAAGGCGAAGTTAACAATTGTGTTCAACGCAATCATAAATCCTAAAAAACATATACAGAATCGAGTGATAGGCAACACGGAACCACCGGACAAAACGCGAAGATAGCGCATCAGGTTGCCATGGAGGAGCTAAGCATCTCTGGCTGACCGGTCACACCTGCACGTAAAAGCCCTTTAGTCGAAATAAAAGTTAAACGGGATTACCCGTAGCTCAAATCTAGTAGAAAATTGACAAGTTTAAGACAAGGCGTATGAAACAAACTTATCTTTAACATACATATAAAAATGTGCTTGCATCTTTATCGATATGCAAGAGTTTGTTCTGCGTAGATCAAGGTTTTTTTAATCGGGAGACGACGGCTATTTACAAACAAAATTTTAAATATGCAAGCATCTATATATATAGTGTAGGTTTCAAGTATTGTTACAGTTCGTGATCCCAGGGACTTTTGATGGAAACACAAGAGGAGGATTTCAAAAGCTTTTTTCATTATACATGTTTATAGGTTTTCTGAATTACAAGAATATGTTCGAGGGTTGAAAAGGGTTATCATATCTTTTAGTACTTTATTTTTTAATAGTGGTATCAAATTGCATAACAGCATTACAAGCACAACAAGTTTCTTCCTTTTAACTTTTTTTTTATTGAAACAACGGAGCATATAGTTGTTTAATTCACAGTAAGCGCAATTCTACGGGGAAGCCCAGAAGGCTCATCGACATTTTCTAAATTCAAAATCCAACAAATATCGAAATTCAAGCAGTTCAAAATCCGCAAGATTCCGTGATTCAAATATCAAATCAGCCAATCCAAAATCAGAATTCCTACTTCAAAGTTTTAGAATAGACCCAGCGCTTGTTGGGTTATATGGGCGAATGAAAATATATAGTTTGTAGGGGGAAATGATACTAATACTGAAAAAAGTGTTACGTGTAGGAAAAAGTGAAAAGGGGCAGTTTCTTTAATTGGGGTTTCCACGTGCATATGGGTATATTTAGTTGTTATGAGGAAAGCGATTCCGTTGTTTTTATGGAATACTTCCCCTTAAGGAATTTTCTGATTATGTAAAATAAGTTACATCTTTCTTCAGGATAACAATATTTTCTGTACTTCTTGCCATTGCAAGAATTATATACTTAAATCTAGGATAACACATAGACGGCATTAGGACATGTTAGTATTCATACATGAGCTATTAAATGTGTAAACAACTTTTATTTATTTTCATATGAAAGTTTTTAATTATTCGGTCATTACTTTAACTTGGCCGGGAGTGTTTAACATTAACGCGAACGGCGAAGGGAATATTATAAGGTATCGGATCCCATGGAAGAGGCGGATGAATTATTCTGGTATGAGAGATAATAGTTTAAATGTCAGTAAATTAAAAAAAAAAATCACTAGGCAAATAACTTATTCGTTTTGATTAGATACAAGGCAGTACGCAGTGGCCGGATTCAGATTTGTCGAAAGGGAGTCTGGTTCATTTGTTTAAAAAGTGGGGGCCTGCTACACGTCGCTGGTAGAGGCTCTAAAATAAAACCAAAGTGGAGACCCCGAAAACTCTTGGTTAATGCGGCTTTTAAAATTATTTGTTGAGTATATGGATTACAACAAACTTGAAACTGTACGGACGTTGTAAGTGAAACTTTTTTGCTAGCAATACTGAGAATGTATAAAGTAATTTACTTTGTTCATCTTTTATGTAGAGTCAATTTCAAGGTCACAAGGTCAACAAAAGGGACACCAATGGAAAATGGTTCTTCTCACAGATATATGCACATGCCTAAGAGGTTTGAAAAGATATGGTTAGAGTAGAATTGGGATGAAAGCCCATTGGCACTTGTGTTACTCAGCCATTCCATTCCATATTTGACAAAATAATTTTACTAGTTACAGAGGACATAGGAATTCATGTCGAATGTTGGTACAGTCAGAGATCGTGCTTTCTTGTCTGACTGCATAGCGTGTGTGTGAGGATCAAAAGATGGAACCGAATGAATATTATCTTTCCCTTATTCATCAATTTATGCATTAGGTTCATAGAGGGTGGCGGTGAATAGTTACTGTTTTCAGGTAATTCAACTTTCTTATTCTAATTAAGTCATCCCACATTTTTGTTCATTTATCACAGAAACAAAAGAGAACTAAATGTGTTGGAGTTACTGTAATACCCAATGTCCATGCTGATAACAGTAGTTTAATTAGGCAAAATAGATTGAACCTGTGTATTCTCATTTCTCAAAAAAAGCCCTGTTTAGATAACAAAGAATTGTTGAGTGCTGTATCTCACTTGTTAACTCAACAATTTTCTTGCTGACCACTACAGTAAACATTGTAAACACTAATTAAATAGGAAAATAAATTAAAAAATTACTTTGCCCTTCAATAGGGAGTGAATCAACAACCCAATAACATATATGTAAAATAAAACTTAAGCAATCAAATAAAAAAGTTTATTGGGATGTAGTAGATCCATTACCAAATCCGTCATTCTTTTTTTGTGAGTCGCCGGATCTGCGATTCTTCAGTGACTTGTAGTTACTCCTCCGCTTAGATGCTACACTTGGGTACGCGAGTACGCTGCCAAAAAGGAGGGATATAGATTCAGATGATTCAGTTAGATTTTTAAATTCTAGCTGGACGCGTTAAATTCAATCTACATGCTCATTAAACTATGAGGTCCTGAGCTATTACATACATGATTCAAACCTGAAACAAGAGACACATGGGCCACATTCTCACTTAATATGAAAACTGTACGTTGACCCCGATATTGGTGGCCGCAACCTAGCCCCAATTAGGATTATTGTATAACTGAAAATATTTCACATTTCTGTAATATGGATTGCTTCCACACAAGCATGAGTTAATATGACTTTGGCTGCTCTGGATAAGACAAAGGTCACAACGTCAAAACAATCATGGTCATCCATGATCCGAACGATTCTTGTTATAAAAAATACACAAGATAAAAAAGCTCCTACTTAAAAGTTCAGGAGATGTTGATTAGTAGGTTTTTAAAGAGTTAGGTCAAGGTTCACAAGATAAACATGATTGTATCACAAGGTTTTGTCATAAGAATATTACAGTGGAGCCTGTTAATTCCGACCACTTCTGGTTCCCAGCAAAATCGTCTCACACGGTTATATAAAAAATGAAGCGACCGAGATAAACTGAATCGATTATTTTTATCTTCATGAAGTAACAATATGTTTTATTTTTATTGATTTTAAGTTAGGAATACGTAATCAAACATCGTTTTCATTTAATTTACCTTAATATTTTACTTTTATTAGATAAAATTCATGTTTTTTTATACGACTTGTCACAAGCTGTACATGTACTTTGCAATCCTGTGGAAGCATGTGACGAAATTTCGCTAGCATATATAGAGATACATGATATAATGTTTAAAAAATAACTCCAGCCAGAATTATCCAAATTCATGGCCAGTTATACGTACGGCTGGATTATCTTTTTTCCCAACACTGGCAGGAAATTTTTCACTCGTCTCGCTCATCTTTGTTGCTGTGAGCGCGATTTGGCCTGAGTTAGATTCGGAGTCACAACGTGTTGAGCACGCATTAGATTGACCATGATTTCATTTTGCACAGAACTATTTTTAATATTTCGATACCTAGAAATTAATGTTTCCATAAGCATCCCATACTCCGATCTGGAGACTAAAATCAACATTGCCGTGTATAATACTACTCCCGCTTTGATCGTAACCACGCGCACTATAGGAACAATTAGGTCCATAGCTAGGTGTTTGAATACCTCATGCTACCACTATCGGCGGTGTTCACAATGGCGGATGCATGTAATTAATTAGTGTAGGCTTTAGTACCGTAGTACAAAAAAACCCCGCACGAAAATTACAAAGCAGTCCTTTCTCTCGCCGGTAAAATGCTTCTCTCTCTCTCTCTCTCTCTCTCTCTCTCTCTCTCTCTCTCTCTCTCTCTCTCTCGTCTCCCCGGTTAGAATGTTTCTTTCTTCTCTCCCTCACACCACAAAATTAAAACAATCCTCTCTTTTCGTCGGTAAAATGTTCTCTATCTCAATCAAACATCTCTCTCGCCGGGTAAAGAGTGCTCTCTCCTTCTTCTCTCTCTCGCTCCCTCTCTCTCTGCGGGCTAGAATGTTTCTTTCTCTCTCCCTCACACAACAAAAATAAAACATCCTCACTCTTTCGTCGGGTTAAAATTTTTCTCTATCTCATAATCAAAGCAATCCGTCTCGTCGCCGTAAAATGTGCTCTCTTTCTTCTCTCTCTTTCTTTCTCTCTCTCTCTCGCTCTTCCTCTTCTTCGGTAGAAAATGTTTCTTTTCTCCTCACACCACAAAATAAAACAGTCTTCTACTTTCGTCGGTAAAATGTTCTCATCTCTCATAATCTCGCCGGGAACTGTGCTCTTCTCTTCTCTCTCTCTCTCTCTTCTCTGTGCCATGTTTGGAGTTTTTACTATAAGATGAACGAATTGATAAATCACGGTAAAATAATAAGCTCGAGTTCGGTCTTTTTTTATTTTCTTTTATGCAAATCATCGACCTTTTTTTAAAGTTCCGGTTTATAAGACTTGAATACAGTACTAGAATTTAACAGTTCAACTAATGAAGATATTATGACACATCAACACTTGATGGTAAATTTGGTATGTACAATATGTTATATTTTTCAAAATTTCTAGTATGAATTAACGATATTGCGCAAAGTTCTTCTTCTGTACCTAGTCACGTGCTATGATAACCGACGCGTCTCACTTCAACACACCTAAGATTGGCGATTATTGTATAGGTATAAATTTACTCGCTTAATTATCAGGCGCCCTCGACTAATGGCTTTTAGTTTTTCTTTGCTAATTTAACGTTATATAAATCGTCGAATAGGGCTCAGGAACCTTTTGTGAGAGAAAATACAAAATTAATAAATTCGTTCCGGTGATTTTAATTTTATATTTATCTGGTATACATTTTACAATCGCATATTTAGCGTTTTGTAGTAAATAAAATGACGTGACTGGATCCGGAACGCGAATTTCCTGATTAATGATACAAATTAACGTGCTAATAATTTCTGTTCCAAGAAAAATCGTCCGGAAGTGAAGTCCGGTTAAATGGCGTACCGGATAAACATAAGGGGCCCAACTTGTATATACAAAATAATAGATAGCTCCTCTACCTTTGAATAAGGTCTGAACGATACACGGAAGAGGGTGTTAAACGTTTCAAGGGATCCACAAGGTCCAAGAGTAATGAAAGGATTACTTAGTCTATAAACAAACGAAAACAATTTATTACATATCCTCTGTGAAAGATCTACCCTATATAGTTTAGGAAGATACTTGAAAGTTTAGCAGTTTATAAGATGGAATTTGCAACGGACAACAGGTGTTCAGAAAATATTTTCACGTGTCGCGGAGTTCGTTGTTCTGCTTCCAGGGTGAGCTAAATGCACGGCTGACTAAGGTGGTCTATGAAAATTACAAAATATTTTAAAACACTGCTTGTATATAAATAACGATTGCTAAATTGCGCAAAAATTGCTTCTCAGGCATGATTCCTCAGGTAATCTCAAGATGGCATAAAGCTTAAAAAAGAAAAAAAGTAACATTTACAAATATTCCAATAATGTGGCAATCAAGACTCGCATGTTCGAATGAGAACGCATTCAGAAATTGCAATCTACCCAAATATACTACTTTAGGTGGATCTCACATCGTCATATCTCGCGCTCTGGACTTCCTTCGAAATATGGGATGAAAATTTATCGACTCCTAATCCGGGTTCCTAACATTTGACTCATCGAGTACTTTAAGTTTCAAGAATAATGCCAGAAGGTTTTCCCGACATAGCTCAGTAAGGTCTAGCAAGGGCTCCTTACTGAGAGTATTGCAAAGGCGTTCGGTGGGGTATATACGCATTTCCAGGGCAGGGGTTTGTATTCTCTTTTTTCAAAATTGTGCTCTCTCCATGATCCTGACCACAAAATCTGCATTTGCTCTCTACGAAATTGGGTTCAGTCGAACGTTAAAAACTCTCTCTCTGCGTTTTCACCGATAATGCATTGGTCTTTACTAAGACCAAGTTTCGCTCTATTTTTTCATCCGACATCATCAATCTCTCCTCTGAGTGTCAGCACCCACCTTAGATAAAAAGTTTTTTATTGTCAGCATTTTTAAAAATGTTAAAACTTGTTATCACATAGCGAATGTAATATATAATGATTAGTTAACAACAGTTTTTACAACAATATTGTAAAGATTTTACCATAAATGCGTAGTTTTATAGTACCGTAATGATTTTGAAAAAAAAAAAAATTTAAAACAGTGAAAAAAATACAAATAAAGATGATAAAATAAAAATAAAAGTGAGAGTAAGGACAACATGCATTCATGCAGCGGCTTGGCAGAGTTTCAGTGCAATGTTACCTGATACCCCCAAATCAGAAACCTCATGACAAACAAGAGCTTTGCCATGCGACCCCTTCTCCTCCCCACCCTCACCCCCACCGTGCTGCGGTCACAGACCTGAAAACAGAATAAATAGATAAACAAAGTCCATTTTCGCTTAGCCTATCGGTTAACCTGTTAATCTATCTCTTGGTGGAATAGTCATCAGACAGGACCGATGGCTCGTCCACTTCGTCCCCCTGTCAACCTGTCCCAACCACACGCCACGTGCTCTCATTCATAGTGCA
>CAJDSM010054241.1:0-13510 GCA_903981925.1 Ostrea lurida | reverse complement strand
TTGGGTATTTACTCTCCAGCTAGGGAATTAAATTTAATAAATAAATTAATATCCTATTATCTTTGTAACGAGAACAAAAAGGCAAAGGTAACAAACGGTGGTCTATAAAACACTATATGGGCAAACACTGACCCCTGGATACACCAGAGGTAGGATCAGGTTCCTAGTAAGGGTAAGCATCCCCTGTCGACCGGTCACTGCCGCTTTGAGTCCATTGTCTTGATCATGTAAACAGAGTAATCCGTATTCAAGAGCAGTGTATAAAAACAGCTTAACAATTGAGGTGAACTATGATTCAGTAATTTCCCTTAATTTACAGGAATGATGTATTGCAACTTTCAAAAATATTTATAAAAAACATGATGTGCTTCATACGATACATATAGTACCAAACATTTCTTACACCTTGCTTACATTTACATGTAAAAATGTACCACATATATCTGCGTACATAATTGTTTCAGGTTTGTCACGGACTGAATTCATCGATGTCTACATTTCTAAGTACACACGGTTACAGCGAACATATTTCTTACCTGTTTACGAATGTAGCATCGTCGGCATGGAGTAATCTATTTGCTGTGGTATTGTACAGAACTTATTCATATATCATATTTTAAATTCTGTCGAAATCTGAAAAGACATTTTAAAGTGTGCAATAGAAAAGCAGAAACATTTTGAAATAGTTTATTTAGATAACAATATTTTCGTTCAGGCCGAATGTTGCGGAATATCTGACTATGCTGGTACGGAGCTGACGGGAACATCCAAACAAATACCAATTTACTGTTGCAAAGACAATCCATTAACAGAGTCTTACGTTAGCAGCAACGACAATTGCACGGATTTTCTCATGACAGACCTTCAGCACACCAAAGTATACCAGCATACATTTTATTCATCCTTCTTCTCTCTTCTCTCTCTCTTCGCTCTTCTTCTCTCTCCTCTCTCTCTCTCTCTCTCTCATCTCTCTCTCTCTCTACCCTCCTCTCTCTCTCCTCTCTGAGATAGAACATACATCTTACAGGTAGTGATGCTGTAAATCGTTTTAAAACCTTCAGAGAATAGCTTCAATACCATGTATAATGTTTGTAAAATAGCAAATTAAACATTTCACTCGTGAAATTCCCACGCTGTTTGATAACATTTTGAATATTTCTGATTTCGATTTACGTCGTGCAAGAGCTATTTATCTTCCAGAACATAGAGGAATACAGTTATCCCGTTTTTCCGTTTTTCGCTTTCACTAATAATCTGCAAGTTTATAAGTTTCTCTTTGATGATAATACAAATTAGATTTTATTAATGCCATATGGACTGATATTTTGATGGCTTAGGTCATGTGGAAAGCATTGGACGTGAAAATTTAGGAACGATCAATATTATACAGTACCCAGCCATATAGAATTAGGTTTCCTCCTAAAGTGGCCCAGAACCAGAATATTTTACTTCTTTACCCTATAAAAAACTGCATATTTCCAATAAACATAGTCCTTGAGAATATTTTTTTTTGTTAAATCGTGTTAGTATTTCTCACATACTATAAACATGCATGCACATTACAAATATATACGATGCCAAAGCATCAACAATAATTCTCTTATATAAATATCCATACAAAAAGGCGAAAATTAACATGTGTCAAACGTAATCATAATCCAAAACATATACAAAATCGAGGCGTATCTAGGCGGCAAACACGGACCATCCGACAAAAGCGAAGGTAGCAGGATCAGGTGCCATGGAGGAAGAGTTAAAGCAATCCTCTGCTGACACGGTCACACCCGCCGTGATTTTATACTTATTATGTGAAGTTATATAATAGGAAAAAGGAAAGGAGGGGAACGGGGGTGGGGGGCTTTTTGAACTGTTAATATTATATCCAACATTTCGGTTTTTGCATCACTGAAGAGACCCCAGTCAAATTTGTCAAAATGCGCATCTGGTGCATCAAAATGGAGGTCCGTATATTGATTTTATTATAAATTAATGATACAACGAGAGGTGTTTACGTGGAATGGTCACCCCGGGGAAAACCATTGTTGACCGAAGCGTTAACCTTAAAATGACCTTTTTAACCATATAGCATTATTTTAATAGCAATGTCGATAATTAAATTATTCCCAATGTGATATTCTGCGGTTTTGTTGTAAAATCAAAATGTTAAAATCCGAGACACTTAACTGGTTTTCTAAGCCGATCGTGACACATGTTTGGTAGAGGATTAACAATTAGGCCAATCTGAAATTATAGTTTATCAAGTTTACTTCTTGTAGTTTTGCTTATATACTGGTATGGCAATCCAAATAATCAATTATGATCTATATTTTTGTCAATGCCATTTTTACAAAAACACAGAAACACGATACATGGGAGTTTTATCTTTCTAACTTGATACCTTTATGTATCCAATTTGTGCAGAATATTCATTGATCGTAGCACAACTCGTTAAGCTGCGAAAGAAAGTAACGTTTATCCATGAACGATGACAAAATTCTTCAGAAGGAACAAAAAACGCTCTGCAAGACCAAAGAAGACTTTAAAGTATGCTATCAGTATCTTTCATTTTTTTTTTTTTTCTTCGGCCGACAAATACCGTAATCTAAATAATGACGGAAGAGATATAAAGATTTTTATTTATTTGCTATCTTTATTTCAGGACAGGATTATTACGTTTGAGAAGAGGATGATTCATCACCATCACGACCCGTATTACTAGTGCCCGCCGGCGTACCTACATAGTCACAATCGAAAAAGAAAAAAAAAAAACATTTTATTTTGTTTGTTTGGGAATGCGTGTTTCTAGCATCGTTTTTATTCGTTCATCTACAATACATTTCAATACCTCTTCAGTTATGCATGGTTCATTGGAATTGTTATAAACATGACGGAAAAAAAATGACCGGGGCAATATGTTTAGCAATACGCTTATACCATTACTGTACTTCAGAGGAGGTGGTCAATTTGACAAGACATATATTTTAGAGCGATGGTATCTCTCGTTATACAATCCTTGGGTTTATGTTCTATCGTTGTATGGGGCAATCATGCTCAAATTATCAGGACCTGTTGAGAGAACTTCAAAATCGCACTAAACGAAAATCCAAAAATATGGTAAGTTACGAATAAATGTTATCCACAGTATTAATTAGATCGGACAGTACAAGTTGCTTATATTTAAATATTGAATTTTAAAAGAAAAGGAAATAAGCACTCAACACGTAATTTAATTGGAACATACAATTCTTTTTTCTTTTCTATTAACGCAGTCCCTCAGATTATATTTCTAATCCTACTAACTTTTTTTTATTTCATATTTATACCAATACCCTATACTTAAAATATTACCTTAAATAACCTACCTATAACTAAATATATACCCTCCATAACTACTTATATACACAACTACTTAACAAAGGCTTGATTTCAGCAACTGGCAGAGCTGCCAATACGAAAGAAACAAGTCGCATGCAATAAGACCTGAGAATAGGCTGCGGGCGTGGGGGCGACACAGGAGCATGGGGAAATAAGACAGGCAGGGGACACGCAGGGCAGAAGTAATCACAAAAACCGAGAACAAAAGCCGCAGTTAACTGTACAGAGTGAAAACATATGACGAAAAGAAAAAAATTACTCTAGACAGAACAGAGATGCAGTCAGTTAAAGACGGGCGTGCTAAGGTGACACAACACGCAATTACTATAATTACAACGACATTGAGGCGCCACAGGACACAGGCACGAGGTTACGAAGCTGATAATTACCGCGCACGTGGCCAATGACAAAACAGACCATTATCGAGATGGGACAGCGCGCGGCACCAGGCGGAAACACAGCACTTATATTGGCTGATTTTATGACCACGGCGCGAAGGTAGCACAGCACGAGGGCGGAAGCAGCCGGGCCATGCGGAAGACAACAGCACAGAGGAGATCGCCGCTGGAATGCGGAGGTACACCACAGCAGAAGGAGGGCCACGAATTGTAAACCAGCAGAGCATTAGACCCCGGCCGGCGAAAGTTACACAGGAGGGCCTATTAGGGAGCAAAAACGGCCGCTAGTGGACAGTTCTGAATACCCACACAGTTATAGGCGAGCAACACCTCTGTGCTCCGGCATCTCGGGGCCAACAAAAACACTATAACCTGTTGACAGTCGTAAGAGAGCCCATACGCATGGAAATTACATGGGGAAAATAAAAAGTAGGCCACAAACACATGAGATAACAGCCAAGACACGAAGAAGACAGGACGGAAAGAAGCGGGAAAAGAGTAAGATCTAATTAGGGAAAAACAAAGCACAGATACATTGAATATACATCTGAACACAGCGTGGAGAGAGTAACGAAATAACTCGAGAATGCCAGGAAAGGGGGACCAAGGGAAAAGACAGAACTCGGGAAAGTGGACAAAAGAACCAGGATGGGGAAGCAAAACAACGAAGGGGAACTCCACGAAGAGTGGGCGGACAGAGAGGAGGTGAGGCGGCACGGGCTCAGCTACAAGAGACATGAGAGGGAAAAAAAACGCGTTGCTAACAAAATTGAGGAAAGCTAAATTGAAAGCGTCAAAGCATCAACCTCAATGACGGAACCGGAGATCCTTGTCCCCTAGCATTCAGTGAGCCCCCCTGTAGTAAGCACATATTCGCCACGACACTTGTCACATAACGCCAGTAAAGAGGCTGATCACCAGCAAAACCGGAGATACTTGAAAAGCCACCGCCCCAACCAATACTGGACATTCCAACAGTAAGATCCAGTTACCCCAGAAGAGGGCCATCCAGCAAACATACGAGTGAATCAGAAGCAGCAGTCCAGAACGATATATACATGCGAGACCATCATTTAGCATAGTACATTAGAAGAAAGTGTGAAGTTACTTGCAAATAATGCGCGTGGGTGCGTCCTCTACTAGTAGTATTGACACGACTATTTTGCTGGGGGCCCAGCCAGCCCAAAACGGTGAAAGTTCACGTGGCTTTGCACCAGCGTTATGTAGTTGCAAGTTCACGCATTGTTGGCCGTTTCAGTGCCAGGTGATTTTGCGATTTCGAGTTCGGCAATATGATTCGAGACGATGTAGACTGTAAGCACTCTTCAGATGGGAGTAGAGCGTCAAATACTCAAGGTTGCACTTGTGAGCGCAAGCTCGTGAACATGAGATTTTGTCGACAAATGCCTGCTCTTGTCAATGGCAATCTAGTGATGGTGTAGGTTGGTGTGAGTGGTGAGTACGATTATGCACACGTTTCTATCGAGCTCGGCGAGGCGACACAACATCTGAACCATACAAGTTTATTCACGTACCAACGAGACAGAGGTGGAAATGAGTAGAGCGGGTAGCACTTTATTAGTAATTTGCACAATGACATGAATGTAGGACAGTGTACCAAGGGAAGGGCACTGACCAAATACGTACAGGAATGCGGCGTTAGCACTTAAGAGCGCAAACCCAAGTAAGGACGCGAAGACACGAGCAGAGCACTCGAAAAAAGAAAAAAACTGAACACAGTAATCACATGGTGTCTCAATCTGCGGATAAAGGCTCACGTACATGCTGAGAGATCTCAGATGGAGCTAACCCTGACCTTCCAGGGCTCGCATGACTCAAGCAAGCCGAACAGATAGTCAAAACGCAAGCGACTGATGCCGTTGTTGTGCGACAACAGGCGGGCATAAAGCGAAGCAAATCCATTCAAGAATACAGAGTGCTGATAGCGCTCACAGAACTAGTGACAAAGCAGGGCTAACCAGGGAAGATGAGGTCACGAGACAAAGAATCAGCAGAGAGGGTGATTGTAAAATGAGCGAAAAGTCTGAATATAGGGTGAGAGTCCTCTAAATAAGACAGCAAAAAGTTATAAGATGCTTTCGGTGTGTGTACAGAGGATGATGAGTCGGTGCCATGCTGCACGTATCAAATACAGTTACCCAGAACAAATTAAAAGCCGGTGGTACAAAATGAGGCACGAATGATCAAAAATAGCGGAAAAGTAGGAACTTGCAGAAAAAAGGAGCGGGGAAACAACAGAACAGCAGACATACAAGATGGAAAAGGATCGTACACATGAGCGTGCATAATGACAAGCGATGCAAAGCGAAAGGAAGGTGCTCAGGGGCATAAAGAAAGCTCTTACGCTTCTAAACCGAATGAAATGAAAAGACGACCATAGTATGCAGAGACTTGGAGGGCAGACAGGACTCGCCATAAGGAAACAACATGCAAGCGGACGGACAGAGGGGGGGGAGGCAGGCCGGAGGGGGAGACCATACAGTGTGAAGTCGCGTACAGACAGTAGGTACATAACAGAGGGAGCTGAGTGCATATATAAACAGCAACACATGAGTATAGCAATGTCGGTTATAAGTAAGAGTTCTCACGTGGGGAAAATTTATGAAAGAAAGAAAGGAAGAAGTACAATGACGATTGCGACTCTCTAGAAAAGAGAAGGCCATGCTTCTGAGGATCATGTGCTGAAGAAAAGCGGAGAACGAGAGGAAAGTAAAGATGTGATTAGGAATAATATCATGTACTACTGATTAGAGTCTAGTAGTTGAAGTAGTGTTGTGCTGATGTCAAAAGCTATCTAATGGCGCAGACCTCACAGAGAACTAAGGACCGTCAGAGAAAAAGCGACAAGAGCGGACAGGATGGTTACATTGGGCCAAGAAAACGAGTGATGTCCTTCGATCTAAAAGGCTGACTATATTTGAGAATTCTTAAGTTTTCATGAAAGGACCGCGATAAGTCAAGCCGAGAAGACCTCAAATGAAAGGAGAAAAGCACTCTATAAATTTTAATATGACAAATGGAAAAAACGGGAGTGGCAAATGACATCTTAAAATAAGAGGAGAGTTCATAAGGTAGAACGCACTCTCGTGAATACTAATTCGAAACTTGCCAAATTAGTAAGTGAAACAGGAAATGTTAGTGGTCTTTGGAGGCTACGGTCATCAGGCTACACGGGAACATCCGCCGGAGGCAAATAGGAAAAAAATTCGTACAAAGTTAAATTGTAACAAACGGATATCAGAACACGGCCGGCAAGAGTCCTCGCAATCGATCACGCCCCCAGTAGTGCACGCCACACGAACCTTCAGAAACTGCGAATTCCACGAAGATACTACAGGCTGGTGGGTCTCATACATGAAGAAGTTGGCCTTACGCTCTGTGTGCGCAGACCCAGACGAGGCCGACAGCACATAATCCAGACAGCTCAAGTAGGCTGGCAATTGCTCCTCGTGTAAGAGCAGGCTCACTCGCAAATAGTGACAGACAACATGCCAAGCAGCTCGAGACCGACCGTCCGGGTTTGAGCCCGCAAAGGCCAGCACTAATCTGTTCTAAAAGATTGGGAGCAGTCTCTCCCAAACAGTCGACGTAAGTGATAACCCGGAACGTAACGGATGTGGCCCACTCAGGTAGCGAGAGAAAAAGCTGGACTCGCGGGAGAATACTCGCTTCCACAGGATAGGCCCCGTAGGTGCGTCCAGAATAAGTGCGTAGACTCGAGTGCTCAGCAGGACTGGAAGAGGCGACACCGGCTAAGCTGCCGCCCCCAGCCGCTGTGGCTACGGCCAGCAACATCAAAGACCTTCAAGGCGCCCAGGTACGACGAGATGCAACAGGGGGAAATCAATCGCTAATATGGCCTTCAACCCGGGTGATGATGTCTCCCCTATAAAGAAGTATACCTCAACAAATCGCTGAACAGATAAGTAAAGAGAAAACCGGTGGCTATCAGGATCTAGTGATGGTATAAACAGGAAAAGAAATTAGATTACTAGGAGGTTGTTGTGCGCTCGCGTCCACAAACAGGAAGACCGCCCTCGGCTCTCGGACTAATAGCCAAGGAGCCGGAGGGTATACGGATCTGTGGGAACGCGGTATAATTATCACCGAGAGAGCAACATAAGAATGAAATAGTGGTCCAGAGTGGATGAGTTCAAGACCATCTATCTTGCATACTCGCTTCCTCGGAAAAAAATTAGACGCTAAAAAATGGCACCAAACATGTAGAAGGGAAGCGGGGGGTCCTAAAAGAGATAGGAACTTAGAATTAGGCGTCATAAAAAGACCCCGGTTAAAAATATACAAATTCCGACGGACGAAAAACCTGAAAAGGGACAGTCCGTTGGGCGCAAAAATGTCATTTCCACAGAACGACAAGGGCAGATAGACTCGTAGGCACCAAGTCCCACACGGTGCGCCGGGCAGCGCATCCGGCCGGGAGACACTCGTCCCGCCCACAAAATACTCACTCACAGACACGCTAAGGTACCCTGCCTGGCATGAGGGCGTCACCCGTAGCCGCTACTCAGAGCAAAAGGTTCGCCCAGGTTGACAGAGATAAGTTAAACCTAGCTTCATGAACCGCATGGGAAAAAAGCCAACAGGTGGCCTGATTCTAATAAGCAGTCCATAGAACTGCCGTCAAATGGACCCCAGACCAGAAAAGGCCGCTCTGATAATGAACGGCGAGATGTTTGGAAAACTGCGTTACACAGAGGTACAGTTGCCATACGTGATGCTCTGATAGCCAAATATCAGGAAAAGCTGGCGGAGAACGGAGCCTGTGTGGTTCGCTAGAAATTGATGTGGACAGAAATTTGTCTTATGTTGAAAATATTCTTAAGTTGCGGGTCAGAAACAGGAAGTGTGTTGATGTGGGCGAGATTGAAAACTGTGCGTTACACAGAATACATTGATCCATTACTGATGTCTGTGCCAAATATCAAGGAGAGCCGCCACCATTGTGGGACGGCTATGTCGTGTAGGTCCATCCATCCGTGTGCCAACTGACTGATGACAAGAGCGTTAACAAAACTATTAGGGGGAAGGCCGTGCCAGGTCCTGACGGAGCCAAGGAAGACGGCGAACGGACTCCGGACGAACAGTCGTAGACACGACAAAGAGGTAGGATTGTGGACTGTCGGTTTAACTGGGTGAAAGCAAAAGCCCAGAATGTCGCTGACGTGGTTGACGTCGTGCGAAATCGGCCTGGAGGAGGCGTGGTACAAGCAGAAGCCCTCCGAACACAGCTAGAACACACTTTGGGAGTCCGGACACGGGAGCCGGGAGGTGTGCGAGGCCCCCACTGGTGGCAGGCAGGGTGTCCTAGGCAACGCCCGGGAGACAGTCGCTTGTGTCGTGCGTCGCTGGTCGCGACGATATGGGCCCATGCTCAGGCCCACCAGCGCGAGAGCGTGCCCAGGGGGCCCCGACACGAGTCGCGCGTGCTGCGTAACTCAATGCCAACTGTACTCAGACAGCAGCCCATCCGCCCTGGTGCGAGAGTGCTTCCAGGTGGGAGAAAGCCGAACAGGGGGGCCAGAATGCATCAGTTGGCGTGCGGGAGGCAGCGGACGCAATTCGTGTCGTCGCGTTATAAACAATCATTCTTGCTTCTGGGAAAGCAGGCTTCCCCGGAAGCACGCGCGTCACACGCACGAGCGCGAATGGATCATAGACATAGCGAGGCAAAAGGGATTGAGCGGAGCAGACCCTGCTGTTGGAGGCAGCCGGGATACAAGTTGTGAGCGCTCCACAGTCTCACTGAAGGTCAAAACAAATAAGACTGAAAACCTGAGGCCGTCGGGCAGTGCAACGCAATGACTCTAGCATTTGAGAGCCAAAGCAACCGTAGCAAAGCGTCAGAGGGTACAAGGGGACAGCCTGGAGCCAACAGCGGAGCCCAATGGGAGTGAGGGTGGCAGTGAAGAAGTAATAGCGCAGTGTACTGCAATGGAGGAGGGAATAGACGGAGATTGTGACAGAAATTTGAGCCTAAGTGATTGAAGTACAGAAAAACACGTAGTATGTCAATATAAGTTGACCGTGTGCCAGTATCGTAGTACGAGGAAAGCGAGAGGGAAGGAGAAAAGAAAGATTGACATTCACGATAAACTCAGGAAACATGCTACATGGAAAACACTAGACCACCCAAAAAGCGTGGACTTACTGACAAACAAGCAATGCACACGTAGTTGGTTCACATGTGGAGCAAGTGACAAGTAAGCAAACAAAAATAGCAGTGTAAAATAAGTTCGCCGCAAGAGTGAGGGAATGAACCAGATGGAAGTTGATCGAGGGGAGAACAATAGAGTGGCCCAACCGGTAGGTCATCGTGAGCTATCACTTGGTGAGAGACACAGGACTGGGCGAGGTCAAAGGAGAGAGAGTTGTGGAAACAAAGAGAGGTACATGTTTAGCTCATGCAGTTGAGTGGATCTTAACAGGCAATAGTTGCGTGAAAAGACATTTGACCAGACTTCGAGCATGACGGAAGGGGAAGAGCCTAAAGAGGGGCTATGAGTGTGGAGGCCGGGGATTAATAACTGCGGGGGGAAGAGAGCGAGAAGAATGATTCTGTCGGAAAGGAGGACTGTGCCGGATCCATACACGACCGGGCACCACCTAGACAGCATATAGAACAACAGAAGATAGACCACATGAGAGGGAGGAGTGTCGGTGGAAAAGGAGGAGAGAGATGGCCTGTAAAAGCTAGGCAGAAGTTCGTGAGGGTGAACATTCGAAGCCCTATCCAAAGGACCAGGGACGGAAGCACTCCATAGTGGAGTGCGCGTAGTGAGTCGGTACGAAGCGGCACTCAACCGCGACAAAACGATGCAGGCGAAAGAAAAAATGATGGAAATGGGAGCGGGAAAGAACTCTCGTAAGGGTCTGCAAGTGGTGTATGAGTAAGAAAAAAGAGAAGCTCGTTCTAAAAAAAGAGGTCTAGCAAGGAAAGATGCAAAAAGGATACAGAGGAAGTTGAGTCTATGGGCGTGGAGGGCAGCAGGAGAATGTTCGGGAGACTGAGCGTTTACACAAGAGGCGACAGTGACCATTAGTCGGGACCACAGACTATGACCTCATCCACGTGAGTGAGTGGTCGCCAGACCTCACTACTCATGGAAGGATACAGCCGTGCGTCGTAGAGACGTTCACGTATCAGTGAAACAGGTGCATCAACAAGCAACTGAATGGCGAAGGACGGGTGAACACAGACAAACAAGAAGACAAAAATGATACATGGGTTCGGAGATAACATTAGGGTACTAAACAACGACACTCTATATCCTACAGGTGGTACGTGGACTACAACTGAGGAACAGGAGGTTGACGACCGACAACAGGCCAAAGCAGGAGGATTGAGCCAAAATCGCACTAAGCGCGGGCACAGCACTGTGCGGTAAGCACACGAAAAGATACGACCGAAGAAAGATAAAAGCTCGAAAAAATATTGAAAGAATACATAACTGATCAGACAACAGAAATTATATTCAACTGAAAATAAGGCTTAGAAACAAGGCCTCAGGAAATGTAGAAACTCGGGAGATGTACTGAACAAAAAGAATTGCAATCCCAAAAAGATGGAATAGACAGACAACAGGAGCTTAGGATGATTACGCTAGATATAACAGATCGCTCCTATTGGAATCCAAAACGAAACTGGATGTACTAAAAGTACGTGCTGTCAGAGACCCAAAAGCAAATGTGGACAGTTGGCGGGCACAGATGGGACAAACTCCGCAGCAACCAGGGACGACAGCGGGACTGGTCAGCTTGACACGGGGCCACCCCCGAATACAGTGGGTCCACATAGCACACTCAACGCAGGACCAGAACCGGACAAGAGTTTCTGCGGGCTGTGAGCGCACCCCCATGCCTGATATAACAGGAGTGTGGAGGGAAGCTCAGGAGGCAAGCGTGGGAAAGGCATGAGTCGAGATAGTGAGAGATGATCCGAGAAAAGAAATGTGAGCAGAGGAAAGCAACAAAAATGGTATGTCGGTATGTTAAGAACAAGGATTCATATGCGGGGAGGGGTTGCGTCCCTTTCAAGTACCCAAGCAAAGTGATAAGGCGTTAGGACTGAAGATGGGCGCATTGGGCACAACCGGACTCTGGAAAACATGGTTGACATAAGTGGAGAGATATATACAACATGCGCAGGAGTGACAGGTGCGGTTGAAGGTCGATCTACTCGACACCTATACCGATACTTGAAGCCTAGATAAAAGGATTCGCGCCATACGAAGAGAAAAGTAGTGTCAGGGGAAAGCCTAGAGGGCCCTGCGCCGAACATAGATCAGTGTTGTGGGGCGTTGTCGGCAAGGAAATGGTTGCGCAGTGGCAAACGGGAAGAAAGAAATTATACGGAAGCAAAGTCAAAGTGACGCCGGACAACGGAGGCGGGGACAAATGCACGAACCGAGCAGCAAGAACGGCCGGACTATAGACAAAAGCATAGGGATACTCCGTAGATCGGCCAGATTCAATTGCACTCTATATGGTGCCGCGCGTCCTCCGCTAACGCGATGGCAGAAGAGGCCAGAAGCAAGCCAGCGGGAACATATAGTGGCACAATCACCACGCGGGGAAGTAGGATGAGCCCAAAGGTGACGAAGCACTCAAGAAACGACAGCAAAGACGGAACCAAAGGCCGACGAGAGGCAAACAACATGATCCAAGCGCGATATCGACCGGTTACAAGATGACACAAGCCAGTCCCCGACAGAGGCTCGAAGATGGCGACAAGTAAGGTGAGCAGACACAACGGCATATGACGAATGCACACAGTCACAGTGGACAAAACATGTCACAGTACCCGAACAACAAAAGCGAGCCGCAAGGACAACCCACCGACGGCCGGTGGAAGCAGAAGGGCTTGAGGGACAAGTTGGAGCTGCTATAGGACTCGGGGACAAAGAAGAAGCCGGGCTATCTTATTCAGAGGAGGGCAAGATCAGGGTGAACAAGGCCGCGAAAGAGTAGCATACGAGAATACATTAGCTTTAAGCACCGAGCCGGGAAGGCAAAAGACGCGACAATGAAAACAGTCACTAGAAGAAATTGCGCGCACAGGCAGCGGCGCAGAGGGAGCAAAAGAGTCAGCCAAACCAAAGACAAGCTGAGAGCGAGCCATACACACCCGAGCAAACCCAATGGCAGCAGGAAGCACGGAAGGGCGGCAGATGCGGGCAAGGAGGGGACCCAGAGGACAGGAGCAGGAATTGAGATCAGGGTTGACGATGAAAATATTATCGGTGCAGAATTGAAGGACCAAAATGGTTCCAGGCGCCAGCGGGTAAAACAAAGGACCTCGAGGAACGGAGCACCAACCAAGACGGCTCTACGGCAAATACTTGAAGACACCATAGGCTAGACCACTCAGACGAACATGAACGCAGAAGGAAGGATGGGGAATCAAGTCTGTCGTGACACCGACGAAATCCTCAGAGAAAAAAGAGTCCAGGAAAAGAGACCAGGGAGGGAAGAAGACAGGGACACCAATACACATAGGTGGAAAAGTTGGACACAGTGTAAACCTTAACATACACATTAGAGACATAACCGCCCCAAAATAGTGGTGGGAAACAAACGGTGACGGCAACAAGAAAAACAATCAGTGACGTGCCCCAATTCTAAAGCAAGATGAAGGAAGGCTCACAAACCCATGAACACTATACAGAAGAGAAACCGAATAGCGGCAAAGTGCCGCG
>CAJDSM010054239.1:0-11072 GCA_903981925.1 Ostrea lurida | reverse complement strand
AGTTTACTCAGGTGACCTAATAAAAGTTTGAACTATATATTCCACACCTCTCAACAAGTAAAAAAAAGAATATTTCTAAGATGTATACTTCCTGGAAATCCATCAACAAATGAATGCTTAATCCATGCATCAACAAAAATTCATGATTTTGAAGTTAAGTCCACCGAAACAAAAACGTGGCTCCCCTTGACAGATATCTCTAAAATTCAATCCCATCCATGCTTATACTTTGATATACATGTACAATTTCCTAAAGTTTCATGGAAATCCTAGACAAATGAAAGCGCTACACAAACGACAATATTCGATACACAAAAATCTAAGCCCCCCCCCCCCCTCCCAAAAGTGGTCCTCCTTGATAGATAGAAATCAATGCGCCATTCAGGCGACAACATGTTATGACACACGGACGGAATGACGGACGGGTCAAAAACAGTCTTAGATATATTGCATTATGCAATGTATTAACCAGGAGTTTCTCCAATATATGTATAATATATGTATCCTGTTTGGTCGTGGTCCATTATTTAATCTAAATACTTCTTAAATATTCACGAAATGGTTCCAAATGCAATTTTATACACCGTATGTAGCAATGTACATGTAATAAGTCACCAGTTTTCAATAAAGTGTTTTTAGTTTGTATCCATTTTGGTAATAGTGTAAAATTTTGCATCCCGTCTTTGTGTGATGGGCAAGAGACATAATTTGTCGAAATGCGCATCTGGTGCATCAAAATTGGTACCGTATATGATTATATTATGACCCTGGGTCGAGGCCTCTGCTGGTGGACTGATAGTCCCGAGGTCTCTAAGCCCAGTTGCTATGTACTATGTTACTAGCTTATACGGATAGTATTGAATTGCAGTGGTAAAATGGAAATTTATATCAATATTAAGGAATTATCTCCCTCAGGCATAGCTCTGATCCTTCGAAGCATTTATCTCCAGTCTTTGGCACTACATTGTTCACTTTTATTATAGTTTAAATTTCATGTGTCGGATATCCAACATTTCGGTTTGAGCATCACTGAAGAGACATAATTTTGTCGAAATGCGCATCTGGTGCATCAAAATTGGTACGCGTATATGATTTTTGTTACACAACAATTACATGTAATATCACATATTTTCTCACATACATGCCTGCCTGCCTACCTCCCTACATCTATCATACATGTACGTTTACTTTTTGCAGTATAGGAAACTTGAAACGTCGTACTCAAATTACAGGGCGAACCACTTATTTCAATAATACTAAATAAGTAGCAGCCATTCGAAATCCACACATTCTTACCTATACAATATACTAGTGCTTAAGAGAACTTTAAAATAGCTTCAATGTACATCTTGTGACTGTCCATTAGAAATATTGGGAATCGTTTTTGGAATGTACAGATATTTCGCGATATTTCAACTCTACGAAATACACTTTGTAATGTCATCACTGCAAGAACTTTATAAAAATAATTATAATGCACCGTACTTTAGGGATGTGGTGTTAAGGGAGCCCCACGTCAAGGTGCAACTTCTCCTTTACTCGTAAAGATCGACTCCTTCATTGAAGAGTAGACTCAGTGGAAGCCGTTAGGAGAACTCAACTGTTTATGATTAATTTACTCAACTGTCGTAAAATGGTTAGGACTTATAGGCAAAGATAACGAACATTGATCAATCTCGTAAGTCCAAATAGAATACAAAAACAAGAGTTGGGCAAACACGGACCCCTGGACACATCAGAGGTGGGATCAGATGCCTAGGAGGAGTAAGTATCCCCTGTTGACCGGTTACACCCGCCGTGAGCACATTGTCTTGATCAGGTAAACGGAGTAATTCGTTGTCAAATCAGTGTATGAAATCAGACGGCATTTCCCCCAATGGCAGGCCATATTGGCAAACTAAATCGTTATAATGACCATAGAATTTACAAAATGCAGCCTTTAAAAATGACTGATGAGTCCCCTACAACAACAACTTGTCTGTAAGTAGCCTGCCCCGATTCAAAAACTGATTATACGCAGAACAAGTTCTTGCATATCGAATAATTAGAGACATACACACCATACGCAGGTGATGATTGAATATTGCTACATAAGTATTGGAAGTTGACGATGGAGAAGCTGAAATCGTCCCGTTTGTCATAAAGTTGAGTTGTTAGTTTGCTGTTACGGCATTCAACACCACCATCCCCAAAAAAATATTCAAACATGTTTTTCAAGAAAGAATTTATTCTGATTGTAAAAGGGTGGCGATATGATCCCAGAAGCAATCCAAATTGTTTTCGAAATCAGACAGTTTTATAATTTCTAGAGACCACCACACATATCTCAAATCTGTAGGCATCTTTATGATTGGGACATTGTCCTTCATCAACACAACTATGGACCCCTCTCGATTGTTATGAAAAGCATGTGTAACTGTCATCTGAACAGCGTAGGATTCCCATCCACTTTTTAGAAACGTTTCCGTGACGACAAACACTACTTTTCGACTATTGTCAATACATCGCAGCATTTCGTCTGCTTTGGATAAGCCGGGAATGAAATCCTTCTCAGGAAGACTCACTTTTACATTGCGTTTTGCTAATTCATGATACAATGTGTTTACAACCCATTCAAAGTCGTTCTCGGAATATGATATAAAGACATTAAACTGGTAGTCATCTTTGGGTGTACTATTCATAATTCCTCTCCATCTATGACGCAATCTTAAGATGATGTAATCCACATGCACACGATATTTTGTGATAGCGCCAAGTAAAACGATCACAATGATGATAACGAGGACTACAACCGTTGAAGAGATCAACTAGTCTTTGGTTTGGCAATTCAGTTCAAATGTTCTAAACGTATTTTCATGGAAAAGATGTGATAAAGTTTCATTGGTTTCTAGGCATAGTGTAATTTGCCAATCTCCAAAACGATTTTGGTTTTCCTTCATCCATTTCAAAGACAATAACTTTGAACATGAGCAAATGATAGGGTTTCCTTCGATGAATATTTTGACTTTATGGTGCTCACTCAAAATAGCAATGTCAGAGGACTGAAAGAACGATATCCTATTGTGTCGAACATACAAGTGTGAAAGATTGGTCAGCATGGAAACAGTAAAGGGAATGGACGAGAGTAAATTGTTGTCCAGATTCAGAAGGTAAAGAGATTCATGTTGATCACTTAGTAGATGTTTTGGTAATTTTTCTAAAGCATTGTAGCTTAAGTCTAGTGTTTGCAGTTTTACAAGGTTTTTGAATATATGGCAACTTTTACGTCCGAAATGTAATCTTGCATTTGATGCCTTTATTGAGGTGAGATTAGTTACAAAACTGAAAATATCGTTTGGTATTTTGTTGCATTTGTTCAAGGAAATATCGATACTTTTTAACTCAGGGGTTTGAAGAGTAAAATAATTACAAGGAAAGTTTGTATTGCTTATGTTTGCCATTACTAAAGCGCTGCCAATTAACGTATAACTTGCGCTGAAGTCTACGGGGTGAATGTTATTATTTGAAAGATCTATGCATTGTAGATGAGGTGATAATCTATATGTGATATGCGTTTTTTCTAGAGACGACAAGGATACATCATTGAATGAAACTGATGTTTGAAGATGGCTACGGGCTAGATAGAGAGCTTTTAGTTTTGGATAAAAACTAAGAAGATGTAAACCAATTTCTGAATCTACTTGGAGTATTTGGTTATCTGATATATATATCATTTCGATACATTGGCCAAACTTCTTTTTCCATGGATCAACCACAATACCTGCGATTTTATTTCCACCCATATTAATTGATTTTACACAAATATTAAATAAATATTCACAATTCCATGCGTTAAGAGTTATCCCATGAACTAAAAACGAGTGTATGTTTTCTGGAATTTGGAGATAATCTAATGTCCTGTTTTGAAGGCATTTCAAAGACCTCAAAACGGTATTTAAATTACATTTTCCTCCAATGCTGAAATAAATACCCTTAATGAATGGAAAAGAACAGAATAAATCTTCACTAACATCGCAGAAAGCATTGTGGTTAAAATGCATGTCCAAATAATGTATTGGTGAATTAATGAGACCACGAAATGTGACATTTCTCAAATGAAATGGAGAATCCATTGTATGGAATACAACACTGCTTAAATTCTTTAAACTTCTAAATTTATCATTAAACTGAAATTCATAAAAGACATCGATAGAGAGATTTTGTAAGGCTGACAGACGAGGAATCTCCGTGTCAGGGTATCCGTCATGTATAAAGCTGTTATTGTGTATGAAGAGAAATTTTACATTAGGAAGACCAACAAAGGCTTCCGTCTGCAAGGAACTCTTCTGTAATCTACAGCCACTCAAGTCAAGGACGCACAGGTTTTTGAATTGTGAAAATGCTCGGCTTTCTATCGATGTTAAATTGTTGTTTCGTATGTATATGGCCTTTACTTTCGATGAAACATGAAGAGAAATATTGAGAAATGATTCGTTAGATATCACTCGGAAATCGTTCTGAGAGAGGTCTATGGCCAGGTTATCTGACTCATCTTGGATTTCATTTGGAAGACTGTGAAGTCCTAGACCGCTGCAGTTCAATAACAAGCCACTATTTCCACATTCGTCTGTATGTTGTGTTGCTTTACAAATGGTTTGGTGTTTGGGAAGATAGCCTATATAATAAACAAAACATACATGTACAAGTCGTGATCACCAAAATACAAGTTATTTGTAAAAGAAAGATGTCATCGTCGATTTTAAGTTCTTTTGTTTACATTTCCAATATTTCCTATTCAATATATAGACGACGATTTCTGCTTCTCCATAGTCAAATCCCCATATTTATGTAGCAATATTCCATCATCACCTGCATATGGTGTGTATGTCTCTCAACTTATATCAGTTTTTGATTCAAGGCAGGCTACTTCCAAACAAATTGTTGTTGAAGGGGTTTCAACAGTTACGTTTAAAAGGCAGCATTTCGTAAATTCTATGGTCGTTATAAGAATTTAGTTTACCTACCATTGACTCAAATGCTGTCTGATGTGTTTCATAGCCATTGTGAAGCCGTTTTTCACACACTGATTTGACTACGGATTGTTCTGTTTACCTGATCAAGACTATGGGCTCACGGTGGGCGTAACCCGTCAAAAGCCGATGTTTACTTCTCCTAGGCACCTGACCCCACCTCTGGTGTGTCCAGGGGTCCGTAATTTGCCCAACTCTTGTTTTATGTATTCTATTTGGGAATTACGAGATTGATCAATGTTCGTTATTTTTGCCTTTACATAGATCGTATAAATCTTGATGAATATGGTATGAAATGAATTTTTAGAAGGAAAAAAGTGAAGATAACGAACCTGTCGACCGGTCACACTGCCTTGAGTACATCATCTTGATCAGGTAAACAGTATAATCCGTAGTCAAAATATTCGTTTATAGAGAACGGCTTAACAATTGCTATGAAACATGTCAGAAAGTATTTGACCCGATGGCATGCAGTATGGGCAAACCAGAGCGTTATGAAGACCACAGAACTTTTGAAATGCTGGCTTTAGACAAGACTGTTGTAACCCATGCAAACAATAACTTGTTTGTAACTACATGTAGCCTGCCTCGATTCAAAGGTTCAAAAACTGATTATACGGAGAACAAACTCTTGCGTATCGAATAAGTTGAGAAACATAAACACCATATGCAGGTGAGGATGGAATGTTGCTATATGAATATGGGAAGCATACGCTGTGGAAGATGATATCATCCCGTTTGTCATAAGCTGACTTTGTTAATTTGACGTCCATGTCTATGTTCATGTCTATGTTCAATAAATAATCCACTTTTAAAGGGACTGACTCACGATTTTTCTCCAAAATTTAGTTTTTCACTTTTTATGATCAAAATATTTTCTTTGATATGCATAAAATACAAATTTGTGACAATGGAGCATCAAAATGCATTAGAATAAAATTTGTTTTTATTAAAATTAAATGTCTCCCCTCCTACCCAAATTGAAAGTGCTCCAAATTAATACCACCTCCCCTTAATGTACTACATGGTAGGGAGGAGAAAGCATAAGCAGGAACATAGACATTATGAATGGTAACAAAGAAAATATTTAAAAATATGTCAAAGCGATATAGAAAGAGAAGTGTACACAAGTTATTTTACATTGACACCCCTCTTATACAATTATGATAACAATGAATCCTCCTGTCCTGATAATATGAACATTTGTAAATGCATTAAGCATTATACAAATTAAGTTTCAAGTCATATCTGATAATCCGTATGGATATTATTCGCAACTATTTTACATCCACATTCTTTACATCCACCTTAACTTGTAGGAAATTATTGGATCCTCCTGTCCAGATGATATGCACACCTACAAAGAGCTGTAAAACATTGTACAAATATCAAATCTAACTGATAAGCGTTCACAAGATACACCCTCCACCCCTGTTGGATCCCCCATAACTTGAAGGAAAATAATTGGATCCTCCTGTCCTGACAATATGCACATCTACAAATGGCAATGAAGCATTGTACATTGTAAGTTTTAAGGTTATTGGATAGACCGTATAGAAGAAGAAGTGCTCCCAAGCTATTTTACACCCTCCGACCCTGTTGGATCCCCCATAACTTGAAGGAAAATAATTGGATCCTCCTTTCCTGACAATATGCACATCTACAAATGGCAAGGAAGCACTGTACAAAGTTTCAAGGCTATTTTGATAAGCGTGTAGGAGGAGAACCGTTCATATGCTATATTACATCTTCCATCCCTGTTGGATCCACCTTAACTTGACGGAAAATAATTGGATCCTCCTGTCCTGACAATATGCACATCTACAAATGCAAGGAAGCACTGTAACAAGTTTTAAGGCTATCTGATAAGCGGTGTAGGAGGAGAAGCGTTCACATGCTATATCACATCTTCATCCCTGTTGGATCCACCTTAACTTGACGGAAAATTATTGGATCCTCCTGTTCTGACAATATGCACATCTACAAATAGCAAGGAAGCACTGTACAAAATTTCAAATCTATCTAATAAGCGGTTTAGGAGGAGAAGCGCTCGCGGAGTTGACAATCTATATTACACCCGTCCACCCCTGTTAGATCCACCATTACTTGAAGGAAATAATTGGATCCTTCCTGTCCGACAATATGCACATCTACAAATTGCAAGGAAAGCTGTGTACAAAGTTCAAGTCTATCTAATAAGCGGTGTAGGAGGAGAAGCGCTCGTGAGATTTGTGACAGGGACAGACAGGCCAGACGGATTAGAAGTACGAAAACAATACGTCTCCCTCTGGAAGAGGGGAGCATACGGTGTAGGAGGAGAAGCGTTCACATGCTATATTACACCTTCCACCCCTGTTGAATCCACCTTAACTTGAGGGAAAATAATTGGATCCTTCTGTCCCGACAATATGCACATCTACAAATGGCAAGGAAACTGTATACAAAGTTTCATGTCTATCTAATAAGCGGTTTAGGAGGAGAAGCGCTCGCGAGATTTTGTGACAGACAGACGGTCAGACGGCCAAACGGACAGAAAGTACGAAAACAATGTCTCCCCCTGGAAGAGGGGAGACATAATTACATTAGCAATTCATATTTTGTTAGTAAATATAAACACTGGTTACAACGCTACATTTAGGGTGGCGGTCCTTGTACGGAAATCGGGCAATGACTCTGCAATTTAAAATTTCCTGGACTAACACGTGGATACGTGTGAAAATTTTCATGTCAACTCTACTTGTTGGTCTTTTTCTTGCTTCGGAACCGCCACGCAATGTTACGCTTGACCGCCACCCCAAATGTAACGTTATATTCAGTAATGAAAAGACTCGACTCTTTGTTTACATAACACAGAGTTAGGCTAANCCATTTTTGACTGCTTTGGTATTTACGTTCAAGGTGTGACAGTTTNNTGCTCTTATTTTTGTATTCAAAATTAGAATGCACACTTTAAATGGGTTGTAACTTCAATATCTAACATAAAAAAAATGTAAGCTCTTTTGATCAAATATCGTGAGTCAGTCCCTAAGGTACGATTCAGATATGGATGACTCTTTGGTGTCTATTTTATAGTTAACTGGGGTAAATGGATGAAAATGATTATTGTTCACATGTAACACGTCGTAGACATATTGAAATGTGAAATTAAAGATATTTGTATCATGTAGAGTTTCTGCCTCGTAAGAATATAGAAACAGGTCAGCTAACAAAGAAACACAATTGGTGCCCATGGAATTTCCAACAGACTGCCAAAGACTATAACTATCTTGTCAACGAGGAACTCCAGCATTGCTTTATTATTACCTAATTGTCTATTTAATTGCAATTTGCCATATTTTGACTGCTTTGGTATTTACGTTCAAGTGTGACAGTTTTGACTGTTACCTTCCGGAAAAAGAACTGTTACATGCGCAAACGTAAATGCCAAATATCCCATTGTGACGCAGCGACACGTAATATTGTTGAAATAATTAAAAAGATTTAATGGTTCATTATTAATAGTCTTAGTATTACTTTATGAATATTTTTTTAAAGAAAATATGCATCTGTACTTGTTTATAAGAATTAGGTATTTAAGAAAAACACATTATTCCATGGATATTTGGGTTACAGTCCAAATTATTGTCCCAAGGTATCGGTGATGGCCAAGAGAACCGCTGCCCGAGGCCGGCCCATGGCCAGTTGGAGAGGAACCGCAGGTTCAGACATTTGGTTTATGTGGAATAACTGTATAGTAAGGAAATTTCAGTTTCCAAAGAATTATAGACTTCTGTAAAACATTTCACTTGTTCTTGTAATGTTGAAACTTCTGATACCCATGGCCAATCAAAATGTTTAATAGTTTTCAAGGTTTCAATGCGCGGGTATATAATCATTTGTCTATATTTTGGACTATCATTTTTTTTAATAGAAAATGATTTACAGGGAAGTGAAAATTGAATTCACTTCCATGACATTTCCCCATATCAATAAAATTCAATTCCTTGATTAAACTGGGTAGATTGAACATCTACTCCTCCTGGTTATCAATGTATTTCTACAAAATTGTAAATATTACAGATTTAGAAAATACTGTCATGTGCATGAAATTGAAACTAGATGCTTGGTTAGGGTAATGCAAAAACGGGGAACAGAAAACAAAACATAAAACAGAACGGATTTTAACAAGAGGCCCAAAGGCCTTAATGGTCACCTGAGTATCATAGCCTCATATTTGCATTTTCTAAGTCTCAATATGGCGTCTTTTTGTACACATTTTATCATATTTCAAAATATGCATGTGAGTCGTATTCACATACACAAGATTATCATTTCANCATGTGATTCGTATTCACATACACAAGATTATCATTTCAATCTCACAAAGGGTGTTGTTAACCGTTGAAGAATTTTAAATGAAAACAATATTGCTATTTTAATGGCTAATGAGCTTGACCTTTGACCTATTGACCCCATAGTTGACAGTCTGCTTCAGATCAACTCTGATTTAATGAACTTCTCCATCACAAATATGTCACTCTATTCTCTATTTGTTATTTCATTTTACAAATTATTTGCCGTCAGTTACAATTTGTATTGCTTTAAACATAGAAAATCGGACGTAGTTTATGACCGGAAGTAATTTTGAAGAAAGAAAAAAAATAATATACATTTTTTCCTGAAGTTTCATAAAAATTCAATAAGCTGTTTTCGAGAAAATCGGTAAGAAAAGGAACAATAATAGAGAAATCACTACGTACAACATCTTCCGACCCCCTGGGATCCGGTTAGGAATAGACCCCAAGTACCCATTGCTTGTCGTAAGGGGTGGTCCTTCGGATGAGAACGCAAAATACCGAGGTCTCGTACGTGTCACAGCAGATGTTACACGTTAAAGATCCCTCCGTGCTCAAACGCCATGGACGCCGAGCAGAGGCCTAAAATTTTAGTGCTTCACTGTGAAAATTTTCAACAAAAATAATATACATGTACAATCAATCAACCAACAAAGTTTTCCATAAAATCGAGAAAATGTGCTTTATTTCAAAGGAATGAATTCACAAATCCCCCCCCCCCCCGTTTAATGATCATTATCTCCTAAAATTTGTGTTTGAAAGGTTTTACAGAAGAATTAAAAGTGCTACATCATTACAGAATCTCATTGTAGAAAGTTTATTATTTGTTGTGTAAACNAAAGAATTAAAAGTTCTACATCATTACAGAATCTCATTGCAGAAAGTTTATTATTTTTTGTGTAAACAAAGGTTAGGATATGTTATTGCGTACAGAGTTTTTTTTTTTTAAAACGCATGGCTATCGATTTATGTTTATCGTGCGCATCACAAGTATTCTTTAGGCCCTAATTTACAAAGGAAAGCAAAAATGTTGATTGTGCAAACTTAAAAAGCTTTAAATTACAAAATTAACATTTTACTGACTTCTCTGTAAAAGTCTTTGTTTGCAAAATAAATGGTTAAGGCTAAAGCATTACTCTTATCGTTGTCAACTTTGAGAGAGTTGTATCTTTAATGTTCAACTTAAAAAATGAATTTCCTTTTTTCAAAACGTGCACCAATCCTTTACTGTTTTAAAGGGGTTTATTTGACAAGCGGTAAAATGATTATCTTAACATCTTGCAGCACAAACTGATTACCCTAATTTACAAAGCGATTTACAAGAATCTTTTAATTTCAGTATTGAATGGGACATTAGCTAGCTACCCGTGGGAAGAGAATGGAATTACATGAATATCCACCCACCCCCCTCCCTCTCGCAAAGGAGCACGTTTCTAACTTACATGTTTTTATATATGTGTATCTTCAACAGGGAAAATAGCATACATGTACACGTGTAAAACAAGGATAGTTCATGATTTATTAAATGAAACAAGTAAAAAAAATTTGTTTATGCCGTACATCACGAGGAATTGGCTGTACATTCATTGTATCTTAGTTTGATTAACTAGACTAGTTATCAGACTTTTTTATACAAGTCCATACATTATCTTTTTTTTTCGCCGTGTCTCTTCAGGTGCCACACTACCGGGTTCCACTCTACTGCACAAACGGGTACCACACTACCGGG
>CAJDSM010054233.1:1285-12196 GCA_903981925.1 Ostrea lurida | reverse complement strand
AGGATGGGGCCACAATAAGGGACCAAAATTTTAACATAGGTTTATATAAGAAATCTCAAGTGCAAGTCACCCTTGTTCAGTTTAAGTGACCTTCATCTGTGCATCTCGATTCTCGAAGTTCTAAAATATATTAACTTTTGATACGTCAAGATATTTATGCAATAATTCATTATGGACCGACCATTTTTCTAGGAAGTGTCAAGTTCCAGTGGATTTTTTTTATTCAGAAAACGGACAGTTTTCGACAACCAATTTGACTATATCTTTGTTAAACTAACCGTTTGAGGTCATTGCAACATCATTCAAGCGACTTTTGCATAGGGAATTTTAGAAAATAATGATTTCAAAACCGGAACTGACTGACAACAGAAATCCGGAATAGTCGGTAGATTGACAGTCGCTAAAAATTGCGAGCATATGAAGCAATGCACTCGCTAAAATATATTTATGGTCGCATTTAGCGAGTATTTCCATTTAATTTTGAACCCTGAACATTCATTTATGGGTATTGGAAGATGACAGAGGTTAACTTTAGTCCATACCTTTGAATGACGGCACATTGAAAAACTTCTGCTCTTCTCTATGAAGCTTTTTATTTTCATGTTTGTGTGTACAGATATGATTGACATGATGCATTTTTGTTTCAGGCAGCAAAGAAAAGTACAGGAGAAGATTAGGAAGAACATCGTCGCATGTGTTTCAGACATTTGTTTTCTGCAGTCATTGTTTCAACCATGTACAGATGCTCCCAAACTAGTATTGATGTGTGAGGTAATGTTTTAAAATTAAAATTTAAATTAATCATTACATTGTCAAAAGTTGAAATTCTACCCCTCCTCCCAATTCCAATTGGAAATAGCTTCTATTTTTCCCAAATTAGTAAACAGTATTCCCCAATATATAGTGAAAAGTGCCTGTTCATATTGTTTTAGAGAGGAACTTTCCAACAGAGAACAGATCTACAAATTTTATTTATTACACCAAACACAAAAATGTAGTGTGATGAGAATGGCTGCGAGTCTGTAATTTATGAAATAATTGCCATTATTAATGTCTGCAGAGAACGGTAATGGACTAGTAATTAATACTTGTACTGAAATGTCACCCCCAACCCCAGGCTATGCATCTGTACATACATAAGGCAAAAAATAAATATACAGGTAACTCTCGATAACTTGAACCTCGATCTCTCGAAATGAAATCATGGTCCTGCCTTTTAGCTCACCTGAACCGAAGATTCAGTGAGCTTTTGTGATCGCCTGTTTGCTCTGCCGTCTGTCTGTCCGTAAACCTTTCACATTTTTTCGACTTCTTCTCAAGAACCACTGGGCCAAATTCAACCAAACTTGGTACAAATAACATCCTGGGTGAAGATGATTCAAGTTTGTTCAAATGAAGGACTGGACCCTGTTCAAAGGGGAGATAATAACAAAATGCAAAATATATTTCATAAAAATCTCAAAAGAACCAGCTGGGCCACAAAAGTGAATTTTTATGAAAGCTTCCTATATAGTGGAGATTCAGGTTTGTTTAATCATGACCCCGGGGTACGATAGCCACAAAAGGGGATCAAAGTTGTACATTTGATTATAGGGAAAATCTTTTAAAAAATCTCTCAAGAACCATTGGACCAAAAGAAAACAATATTTACCTAAAGCTTCCTGATATTAGAGTAGATACCAATTTGATCAGATCATACCTCCCGGGTTAGGGTGGGGCCACAATAGGGGATCAAAGTTTGCATAAAATGTTCTCCAGAACCACTGGGTCAGTTTTAAGGAAACTTGAAAATTCTTTTTGAAATCACACTGCTGAGCCAGGGCCAAGGTCACTTAGGTAGCGATTATGGCCCATGGGTCTCTTGTTACAGTGTTAATGGTCAAAACTCGTGGATTGTATGATTTGTTTTCACAGGTAAAGAGAAAGGAACCTTTCAAACATGAAAGACCACACCAAAAAAAATGGATAGAGAAGAAAATTGATCCCAGCGTTTTGGGGCAAATTGGAATGGAACTTCTCTGTGAAAGTACGGGATCCTTTTTTTCACCGAGTGTTGCAGGAATTGCGTGCTTAAGATCAGAGGTAATTGATTTTTTGAATACCATGACCATCTTTCAAAGTAGAATTTAAGGGTTTTTTTCAAGCTCACCCGAACCGAAGGTTCAAGTGAGCTTTTCTGATCGCCTTTTGTCTGTCATCTGTCCGTCCGTATGTCTGTCTATTTTCACATTTTCGACTTCTTCTCCCTCCAGAACCGTTGAGCGAATTCAACCATGGTACCAAATCATTCTTGGTAAAGGGGATTCAATTTTTTCAAATCGACAGGCCCCCATCAAAGGGGAGATAATCACCGAAAAAAATGCACAAAATAGGGGTGGCGTCATTTAAAAACTCTTCTCAAGAATCACTGAGCCAGAGAAAGCTGAATTTAGGGGAAACTGATGATAATTGGACACTCACTATGAATTTCGGATACTCTTAAGTCTACCACTGAACATACTGGCTTATCGTATAGTCGTCACAGTAACACGACATTCTGATTGTGTTTTCGCGGTTCATTGGATTTTTCCGCTATTCATATTACATATGAATCTTTAAAACCGAAGTCAGATAGAAGGTTATAACTTTAATTCGGATGGTGGTGTTGCAATTCGACACATGGTGGTTGTAACTAGACAGTCTAAAATTAGGTTTTTCCTTTATTCTGTGGTTCCATGACCATTTTATGCTCTCATTTTTGCACATAAAGCTGAATTATTTAATATATAGCCTTTGATTTTTTTTTATCTTTAGATTTACCAGGTAGTAAGTCTCGGAGGAGCTTATTTTGCCTATCAAATAAAATGGCGACCTTTCACTTCAAGTTAGTAAGGTCATGTATTTAATTCAACCAATCAGTACATGCGCCCTAATAATTAGGTGTTTTCCATTTCGTAATACAGTTGATAACTTCGGTATCTCGAACTCCTGATATCTCCAATACCATGTGCTATGTCGAACTGATATGGAGGTACTCAGCCAGCTCCTTTTTTCCGTGTATTTCATCGCCTTGATATCTCAAATCCATGGATATCTTGTTAACACTTTTTCTTCTATCGGTCCCATCGAGTTCTGAGAAAGGGAGAGGTTGTGACTGTATTCGTACTATATGTTCAGATGTTTAAGTTTAAATTTAGAACAAGTAATAACAAAAAGAAACGCTAAATATCGAGGGCCGTTCATGGGAAAATACGTAGACTTTTGTGCATACATTTTTATTTAACGTCATAGTTATGATACAATATTTGGGTAGAAATGTTTAGACCATAATAGGCCAGACTAATTTTTAATTTGAAATATATCTATATATATTCCGTATATTTAAAAGTTTATTTCAGATTTGTTAATACTGTGAAAAATGGGTCACGGAAGCACGTGCCGGTTTTTGGTAACCACTAAAATAGGATTACACTAATATGTGGTTAATAAAGTCACTTATCTTTGTAACAAATTAGCACTAAACAGAAAAGAAAATGAAAACTGAAATTAGAAGAATTGCTTACTCATTCATGGTCACAAAATTAAATTTTCAGTGATATATTTGCTTCGTTGAATTGGCGGAATGCGTCAATATAGATGGTGAGGAGTAGTCCTCTCGTTAAAAAATGCATAGGAAGTTTGACGTCGCATGACGGTTACGGAGCAGGCGGAAATGAGAGAATATTTTTTGTTGCCGTAAGATCGCTGTATACAACTTTTTGAGTCTAGACATACGAGAGGAATGAAGTTGAAAGCATAGACATAAAGCACTGCTGTTATTGCTTTTATAACATGACATATGAAGGTTTATGAGAGGCTAAAAACATCTGTAGTGAGAATTTTGTGCAACTCTAGGTAGGGGTACCGAATCTATTAGTAAAATCTTTCACGGTATGGCAAGACTTACTATATACGTCATGTTCTTTTTCTAGGCTTGTATAAAGCATGAGTACAAGTGAATATGATGAATAGTGTGCCGACGATAGCTTTAGAGCTTATTACTTTTTGAGTCAAATTGTTAACCGGAACCTAGATATGTCAATATCTGTAGACATGTTTTTTATATGAGTTGTAGGCGCTAACAGGACTTCGAATGAGTGTATGAAAGTATTTTATTTGAGGGGAAACTGGGTGAAATAACATTATCGTGAGTATGGTTTTAACGTTTATCGTTGCTCCGTGATGACAAACAATGTCTGGTGTGGTAACTTTAGTTTAAGATACACCATCTTTCCATCTATATTAATGCTGATCTGTAATTAAATGTCACCATTAATTGGAGAATATTGGTAGTGTTTATATACATAAGAATAATGTGTTGATTTTAATTTTTAACAAATAATTTTGGAATAAGAGTAGGCATTATTGCTACGTAGGGTTGTTGGTTGATAGTGGCCTCTTGTCTGTAAAGCTTTAAAGGATTGACTGTCGAATTTCACACTGTTCCGAAATCTTCCATACAGCTTCCTATATGAAAAGTTTACCTTATATATGGAGATTCAATGTTTGGTTTCAAATCATGACCCTCTCTTTTTGTTGACATGTCACTTACGGTTGGCTCAACATCTGGGGTTAGGACAAACGTTTAAATGTCCAAATATTAAAAGGGAAATATTAAAATATCTCCTCTATCAAGACCGACTGGGTCGCTCGGAAACAGGTGAAATTATTTATTATGAAAGTTATCGGGCTATATTCCCGAAGATAATAATGTTACAGTGGGGGGTCGGAAGGTGGCAACTTTTTTTCCCAAACTCCACCACCCAGTAAATATTTATATTTTGAAATAACGCCTCACAATGAGAGAAAAGTATATGTTGTTGTATAATGCGGTGTCCTATTGCATAAAATAAAATAAACAAGAAATGATAGTATTAAAGTAGCAATATGTTATCTTTATGAAAAATTTTAAATCTTTTCGAGATTGTTTTTTTCTATGTATACATCTAATAAAGTTATGCTTTCGGTACGTATATTAAACATTGAATATCAAAAGATACAGAAGAACAAAGCAAACTTGTTTCTAATTATTTAGATATTATCCAAACCATATTGGGAAAAAAACCCAAAAAACAAAAAGGGTCCCGCCTGAAGAATGTAGGTATCGCGCAAGTAAACTGTATTATTGTTTTGCGATGTATACACAATGGTCTTTTTCCTCTGTGAACAATAGTATATGTATTGTAACAATATCATAAGATGAATGTGATATATAATCATATATTTTTGCATTTACAGTTCAGAAATATGTTAATATAAAGCTATTTCTAAGAACAATTCAAGTCAATCAAGTGTGATTTTGAATTCTAACTTCCATATAAGGAGATCGCGTGTTAATGACGTTCATCCCTTTCCATTTATAGAAGCTCGCAGTTTTAACATGAAAGGTCTATGGTAACCAAGTGCAATCCTAGCTGCCATCATAGTATATGAAAAAAGATCAGTTCGTTGAAGTTTGCCTGTTAATGTAAAACCTGAAAGTTTTAAAAAAATTTGATTTCGTAGTTCTGTTATGAAGATTTTTGAAAAAGTTAACATAATCAAGAATTGCCACTGGAAGTCAATATTTTACATTAAAATTGACTAAATTAATAATAACTGTATATTACCCCAGAACATTTTCTTAAGTGACGTTTGTTATTAAAGTTAATAAAAACCAAAAACAGATATGTAAAAAAAAACCCCTGACCTAAATGGCTATTCCTTCAAGAAATGTTTTATAATTTGATATTGGCCCTTAACTAATACAATAAATTCAATATGATAAAATTGTTTTGTTTATCTACATTATCTAGTCTATTACTTAGAGTTATCTCCGCTTATATACATTATCTAGTCTATGTACTTAGAGTTATCTCCCGCTTATATTGATTTGTATCGGACTGCGCAACATCGCATGTAATTGACTTCTTCCGTTCTGAAAAATAGATGCTGAAAATGAAAGCATGGCTGCTGTGTTTGTTGTTTATTATATATATATTTTTTTATTGGGGGGTTTTTTTTTAGGTTCCAACCCGCCTCCTGCGGTAAACACGCACAAAATATACCCACGCAGGTACAAAATTAAATTAACGCGGCGACCACAAGGTATGGAAAAATAAATTTTCACAAAACAACCACGCATAAAATTTACTAATTTTTAAGTTGCCTCCACCCACCCCGCCCCCCCCCCCCCGCCGCCCCCCCCCCCCCGTCATTCATTTCTGGAATAGCCCTTAGTGAAGATTCAAGTTTGTTCAAATCATGAAAATCATGACCCCTGGGAGGTACGATGGAACCACAATACGGGATCAAATATTTACATGCAAATAATAAGGAAAAATCAGAATTTAAAGGTTTTAATCAGTGATTTTTTATTGTAATGAAATCATAAAGATTTACCTTAATAAACAGTTTCCTGCTATTATTTTGTTTCATTGCTCCCAAATAATTGATACAAACATGTATTTTATCTGCACATATTCAAACGCTTCCCGCCTCAAAACGTCACTAATGAGCTCTAGTCACGCTGGTGTTTCATGACGTCATAGGTGTCAATAGTCTGAAGCAGCTATGTGAAGTTTGGAATAGATTCTCTTAAAAGGCTCATGAATTACACGGAATGGATAGTCAAATTGTTCCGACATGATGATATTCCGTTAGATTTAAGATTCAACCATACATAGTACGTGCATGATTAACACTGCGCCGTGCAAAATGCAACCAGAAGAATTCCTTCAGCAAGTGGGAGTTCGCCGATCATTACGTGAATTGACAGGAGATCTCGGTCACAGAAAGGGCGGAACAAGTTTTGTTACGGTCAATTATGTTTTAATTTTTCTATTTTTTAATAGAAGACACATTTTTGCACCACAAGATATTATATAATTTCCGCATCACAACCCCCCCCCCTCTCTCTCTCTCTCTCCTCCTCTCTCTCTCTCTCTCTCCTCTCTCTCTCTCTCTCCTCTCTCTCTCTCTCTCTCTCTTCTGGCGGCAGCATGCGCAGCGTTTTAGAGGCGTAGCTGGTTTTAACAAGTATTTAGACCACAATTCGAAATTATTCGACTCGTTGATGCAAAAGCGGAGGGAAAAAAGGGGGCGATACTTGAGCATTTGGATACTCATTACTGAGAGAGATAATGCATAGTGAGTTCAAATCAAAATTTTCCAGTTGAGCGTGTGGATTTCCATGTTTAGTCTTTCTAGTTATAGTGGAATGAAGTATGCTGCAACAGAAATTCTGTACCTGACGCAGGCCAACGGCGACTTTGCATGCACTACTAAACTTAAAATTAAAGGACAATGTCGCCTTAGCCCTAATATAAAATTCTTGAAAACGTCAGTCTGAATGGTTTGAATAAAAATATCGGTCTTTATTTTGTTTCAAATTAATTTGTTTTCATATATTCTGAAACCAATAGATCAGAAGTAAAAGCTGACAAGTAAGCTTCTCTAGTCTCAGTATGTACAATGTATGCTTGCTAATACGTGTGTAATAACATATGGGACGATGGGGAATTAGGCCTAAAGGTTTTATTACCATATGTATCAAAAGATCCCATTAATAAACTTGATCAAATTGTTCAGGTGCTTTGACTTCACGCCGCAGAATTTTTAGTATCAAGAGAAAACCTAAAATGGTTTCCATGTATTTCAAAGAGGCTTGCGTATTTGGTTTTATTTGAAAAACACGAATTTATTCGACACGTACCCATGATTTAATTCTAATATTATTTTAACAAAATCAGATGTTTTAAACATGTGATGAAATGGCTTAATGATTAATATGAAAAGCATATTTCAAAACTTTCAGATTATGTTTCCTGTTCTTGGACAGTTGCAAAAGGATTCACCACCAAGCATAAAGATGATGCATCTTTGGATGGAAGCAATGCCAGTATTCACACTGAATACATATGACAATTCTCAAACCGGCAGGATAGATCTAAATTTATAGATATTCTATATATTTTGCTGCTATCCAGAGCTGCAACTTCACTTTATCCACTATAAGGAGTAACTCATCGGCACATCAGGTTTGTTATTTATAAGGGAGTTACTCAATGCACTTTCAGGTTTGCACTTTAATTAAATTGATTATTCCATAAATCTATCAATTGTTTTATTAATTTAAGATGACAGATAATATATTATCTGCACCAACTCTTCATATAAGAATGAATGACTTTTAGCTCACCCTGAGTAAACACTCAGGTGACCTATTGCAATATGGTCTTACATCCGTACATTTTTAACTGTCCACATTATCGCATCCGGGGGGGGAGGGGGGGGGCAGAGAAAAAATGCCAAAAGAAACAAATTTTCAAAATCTCTTCTTGCATACAACGCCACTGTCCGAAGAGAAACTAATGCATAGTGGATGCATAAAGCAAGAAGACCGCCTTCCAAATTGTAAAATTGGGTGATCTCTAGGGTAGGGGTTCTGAACCCCGGCAACTTGTACATGTGTTTTATATGTAAAACATTGAAATTATCTTCTTAATGCTATTAATATATTTGAAACTATTAAATGGTATTTGGAATGAGCAGGGAGCCTTTTTTATCAAATTATGTATACTCTGGCAAAAGTTTTAGGGGGAAGTATCTGAAATGGGTTGTCGATCCGTCTGTAGATGTATGGTTTCCGGTCTCTAAAAGTGTTTATCCTTTCACCTAGAGTCACCAATATTATACAATTATGGACTACCATGGGACGAAGAAT
The DNA here is from genome assembly GCA_903981925.1 of Ostrea lurida. Lineage (NCBI taxonomy): Eukaryota > Metazoa > Mollusca > Bivalvia > Ostreida > Ostreidae > Ostrea > Ostrea lurida. The sequence continues at coordinate 3,474 of CAJDSM010054233.1, read as the reverse complement.
GATTCCCTATTGAATTTGGGGTCCAAAGGTCAAGCACAACCTGGACATCAAAAGTAAATAATATATGTTTTGGGGTCGATGAGCTTATCCTATTCTACGCCTAGAGTCACCAAGCACGGGACTAGAAACTACATTAATTAACCCTCCAGACAAGTTGGGGGGGGGGGGGGTATATCAGGAATCACTCGTCCTGTCCGTCATGTGCAGATTCCGATGTTGGGCCATAACTTCCTTTGTTTCTTCTTGAGGTAGCATACCATATTTGGTATATTTCTTTGTTCAGCTTTAGTGGACTCAAGTGAGCGTAAAAGATATTGGGTGGCAGGGGTATCCTTTGTGAGTTTTACTCACAGTATTTCTAGTTTTTTATATCACTGGTCACTTCAAAATTTTACTGGTCAGTTGAAACTTCATACTGTCACCATGGACAGTGATGTATAGTACAATCCACTGGTCCAATCCATCGAATATATTGTTTTTCATGATAGGCTTTTATACCACTATAATCACTAGCATAACAGAATGTCATAGTTTTGGTTGTTTTACATCCCTATTCAGAAATTTTCATTCTATAAGCACGTTTGAAGTACGCGGTACCCAACTTCAGGTATATGCTTATGTGCTTATAAACAATTATAATTTGCATTCGTATGTGGTTTCAATATGTCCCAGTAAACTAGAAATAAAAGATACCACAGACTGGAGAGTCAGTCCAATCTGTTACTTGCTTGAATATTTTTTTCATTGTTGGCCGCGACTGGGATTCTCTGACCTATTATGTCATAAAGGAAAGACCATGATTCTCATTCTGAATGCTGTGTGTTTGAAAAAGGAGGATCTACATTTAAAGGGGCATGGACACGTTCTGAACTAACAAGATGTTCAAATTTTAGAATTGTCAATTTTGTGGTTAAAATGCCTTAATCAAGTTATTTCTAATGGTCACGCAAAAAATTGAAAGTCAGCTGTTGAGTTACAAGGTAAAGAATATTAAGCGCTCACAAATCTCGCTATGTTAAAAGGCTCGAGCCTTATTTATGTTTACAAGAAAGATTGCTTCGTAAGAAAATATCATGTTAAAACAATGTGTGATGTAGAAAACATTAGACACTGGTTTAAATGTTTTTTAAGAATGAACTTCTAATTTGAAAAAATCTGCTTTAAATGGAACGTTTAGTAGCATAATTCAATTTATGTAGGGCAAAATCATAGCTCGGAGCCTTGTTTACATTCACAAAGCATTGTAAGTGCTGTTCTCACTTGGAAGTCAACAAATGAAGTTTCAAATTTTTTGCTGACCATTAGAAATACTTTAGTCAAGCAAATGTAAAAATTAAAATTGGCAAATCTAAATATTAACATTTTTTAGTTCTAAATGTGTCCATGGCCTTTTTAAGGGCTATGACACGAACTCACGCGCCTACAAGCAAAACTCATTAGCTTACGAAATTCTTTATCCATGTTTTTTGCTTAGTCTGTGAAATTATTCGCAGTATTCTTACCTATCATTGTTGTAAATGTAAAAATTAGACATTTTTATTTTATGAATTCTAGATGGCCATTTAGAAGTCAGATGCCGCGTTCTTGGAGACATACTAAATTCGGAACTCTCCTTTGATTTGTAAAGCTTGTTTGTGTAGTGGAATCATCCCCGAGGAATTCTGTGTATAACTCCACTTAAAGTAACTCACTCTTAAAAAACATTCGTTATCTATATTGCGTTACTTTGTAGACATACTTAACAAAAGTGGAAGTGCATGCGTAAAATTCTGGACACGCACCAGTCTAATATTTACTAGGCCCAATCATTGAGGACAATTTGATCCACAAGTAAACATCTTGCTCAGCACCGAGGTGCATGCTCATTACAGCGCCAAACCCAAAATTTAACTGGCATCGGGCCATTGTTTGATTTCGAGCCCTATAGCTGCCAAGGGATGAAAGATGTTCCTATTGAATTTGGGTCCAAGGTCAAGTGCAGACTAGACAACAAAATAGCAGAGGTTTCCAGGTCTAGAGCATTATCTTGGTCTTACCAGAGTCACCTATGATACATATGGTCACTACCTATGGGATGAAGATTGGTTCCCTATTGAATTTGGGATCAAAAGGTCAAGCACACTAGACATTAAAAGTAGCATATGGTTTCTATTCTAAAACTCATAATTTGAAAGAGGATAGCATGTTGA
>CAJDSM010054219.1:0-14451 GCA_903981925.1 Ostrea lurida | reverse complement strand
AGCACATCTAAATACCTCATGAAGAACCTTTTTGTTTTGGTGCAAAGACCTTTGACCTAGTGACATTGGCATTAGATTTTAACCTATTTTTAAAACTCTTTGATATGGGCAATACTTTTCAAATGAATAGGGATATGGGGTTTTGGCATTCCACATAAAGATGCTCTCTATTGGTAAAAATATTTTGGACCTAGTTATCCTTTGAAATAAATTTCAAAAATTCAAACCTGGATTTTCATCTTTTGAACAAAGAGGGATAGCTTAAGGGCTTTGATATTTCTAAAACAAAAGACATTTCATTCACTACCAGAGCTATTGACCTTGGACTTTACCTAAAGGGGGAATAGGTTAGGTAGTCATGTTGGCATATTTAATGGAAAATAAACACAGTATAAGTAGACGATTGTGACGTCACACCAATCACCGAAATTTCTCGAAATTTTTTGAGTGTCAATTTTCATGGGATGCATGCCATGCTCGTAGATAAATGTCCATACAATTACCAGTAATATGAATTTGAATTTGATTGGCATCGATACCTTTTTCTCTCGCTGGTGAATAAATATGAAAGTAGTATATATATGATTCAAGACGTTTCATTCCAAATTCATTTTAAAATATACTTGTCTAACATGTCTTTCTTTTCAATTAACCTTTTTTTTTTTTTTTTTTTTGTTTTTTTTTTTTTTATTTGTTGTTTTGTTTTGTTTTATTTTTAGATTTTTTTCTTTTTTGTTTTTTTTTTTTTTTGTTTTTGTTTTTGTTTTTTTTTTTTTTTTTTTTTTTTTTTTTTTTTTTTTTGTTTTTGTTTTTTTTTTTCTTTTCTTTTCTTTTGTTTATTTTTTTTTTATATTTAAGATTTTATCCATAGATTTACAAAAATCAACAATAGCATTTTTCTACATTCGTAAATATAGTTTAAAAAAAAAATATAACTTCTATCGGGGTCTTTTAGACATGTTTTATTAGATATTCACATCATGCACCAAATCAAAGCGAAATTTGGATACTAAATTTCTTATTTTGTAAACAAAACACACTTCTTCATCATTCTGGAAAAAAATCACCAAAACATACAAAATAATGAGACGTGTATGACTTTTTCGAAGGTGAAACCATGCTTCTTTAAAGGAGATGAAATAAAAATTTAGTGTATACTCTGGTGTATTCATGTTTCTAAACAGAATACTCCTCTCTCTCTCTCTCCTCTCTCTCTCTCTCTCTCTCTCTCCTCTCTCTCTCTCTCTCTCTCTCTCTCTCTCTCTCCTCTTTCTCTTTATTTATCTATCTATCTACCTATCCATCCATCCATCTATCCCTCCATCTATCCCTCCATTTAATCTATCTATCTATCTATTCATGTATCTATCTATCTATCTATTTATCTATATACATGTATCTATCTATCTATCTAACCTATCTTTCTATCTATCCCTCCATCTATCCATCTATTTATATATCTATCTATCTATATATCTATCCTTCTATCGATCGATCGATCGATAGATAGTACTGCTCTTTTATATATAACAAATATAAGTATAACAAATATCTTGCAAATGAAAACATTTCTTACATAACTTTTCAAAATTAAGAAATTTTGATTTGTTTGAAAATAACAAAATGACATAAAAAATGATATGAGTGTGAAAAGAGTGATATTTTCAATATATCTATCTATCTATCTATCTATCTATTTTTCTATCTATCTGTCTATCTCTAAATATATGTCTATCCATATTTTGTTTTTTATCTATTGTTTCTATCTACATGTATTTGTTTGGTCTTGGTCTTATATATATATCACTTATTTATTGCATAAGGACAACTGTTTTATATATATACCATGTTAACAGCCTTCGTTTTTTCTTCAGTAAACCTGAGTAGAAGACCGGGGGTAATTTTATCACAAAGTTCGACGTTCGATAATCGATATGCATCAAACGCCAATGATGGTGACTTGCTGACAACCTATGGCCGTTGTGCCCACACTGCTCCAGGACATTCTCTAGCCTGGTTTCAAGTGGATCTTAAGAAAGTGTACAACATAAAAAACGTGGTAATCTACTACAGAAGACAAGGTACGGTAGAGTTCAGAGATACTAGTACACTATTTATTTCTCCTACATGGATATCTACATTCTGCATTGTTCTGTCAATAGTATTCCTCGATGAGCACATACCTTGCGTTACAGAATGCTTATTTCTTATAAATTAAAACAGAATCAGGGTTGAATTGTTTACTTACCTTATAGGAATGCAAATATCTTGGAAATGAAAACATTTCTTACACTACATTTCAAAATTAAGAATTTTTGATTTGTTTGAAAAATAACAAAATGACAGAAAAAAATGATATGAGTGTGAAAAGAGTGACATTTTCAACGTACTCTTATTTTAGAGTTACAGCATGCTTTGCTTAGAATATTATATATATAACAACTTTCCATATTACATCTTTTAAAAAATTTATTCCAATAAAATTTTGATTCTCGATAAAAGATCATTGGAGCTTTGTGTGCAGAAATGCTCTGTATGTGTAGAGCACGTAGCCTTGTGCCTAGTAAGAGCAGTACTAAAAATGTTCATCTATAAAAAAAAAAGTGTTAGATTAGCGCTTCAAAAATAATACTACTATTAGTTTTATAGAAAACTGAAGAATAGTAAAATATATTCAGTACAATTGTATTAAGTCAACTGCTACCGAAATGTATATAATTCAGACAAGAAAGCACACAGATTAAATTTCTGTGTCAGTATAATTTCAGTGGCGATGGCGAGGATATTAAAAAAATTTCAAGAAAAGTCCGTGCTAATTAAGGTAGAGACAACGAACAGTGATCAACCTCGTTATTTCCGAAAACAACACCAACACGAATCGGGCAAACATTTGACCCCGGAATACACCTAGTAGGAGTAAGTAACCCCTGTCGAACGGTCACACCCACCGTGAGCCCATTGTCTTGATCAGGTAAACGGAGTAATCCGTAGTCAAACTCAGTGTATGAAAAGCGGCTTATAACAATTGCTATGAAACACACCAGACAACATTTAATCCAATGACGGGTCATACTGGCAAACTATATCGTTATAACAACAAACACATTTTCGGAATGCTGCCTTTAAACGTGACCGTTGAAACTCTGCAACAATATTTTGCTTGTACGAAGCCTGCCCGGATTAAAAAACTAATCATACGCAAAACAAACTCTTCCGTAGGTATTCAATTGTTAGACGACAGTTCACAGTTCACAGTTCACTTATATGAATAGTGAACTGTAGTCTGAATAGTGAACTGTCGTCTGGGGTAATTATCGTATACTTTTGAAAGATATATCAATTAATATTTTCAGGGTAGGCCCTTTGGGGCAGGGGACCCTCATGTATAAATATGGTTTAGTGTACCCTGCCTTGTTTGGACTTCCGAGCCGACGACTATTCGCTGTATACAATAACTATAGTGTATAAAGATGGGGCTGGTGCATACCGTGAACCCACTTTAGAGAGTTGAAATTTTCAGGGTAGGCCCTTTGGGGCAAGGGGTTCTCATGTATAAATATGGTTATGTTACCTGCCTGGTTTTGGACTTCCGAGTCCGACGACTATTCGCTGTATACAATAATATAGTCCAGAACCAGGCAAGGTAACATAACCATATTTATACATGAGGGGCGTATTGCCACAAGGGCTTTCCTGAAAATTTCACTCTCTAAGTGGGGTTCACGGTATGCACCAGTCCCATCTTTTATACACTATATTATTATATACAGCGAATAGTCGTCGGCTCGGAAGTCCAAACCAGGCAGGGGGTAACATAACCATTTATACATGAGGGACCCTTGCCCCAAGGGTACCTCCAAAATTTCAAACTCTCTAAAGTGGGCTTCACGGTTGCGCCAGCCCCATCTTTATACACTTATTATTGTATTTCAGGAATAGTCGTCGGGCTCGGAAGTCCAAACAAGGGAGGGAACATAACCATATTTATACATGAGGGCTTCCTTGCCCCAAAAGGCCTACCTGAAAATTTCAACTCTCTAAGTGGGGTTCCGGTATGCACCAGCCCATCTTTATACACTATATTATTGTATACAGCGAAGTAGTCGTCGGCTCGGAAGTCCAAAACCAGGCAGGGTAACATAACCATATTTGATTACATGAGGGTCCCCTGCCCCCAAGGGGTCATGGGTCAGGATGTCCCTCTCCACCAGCATTCGCATTGACAACGAAGAGCTAGCAGTCACAGGATCATCTTCACATACCTGGGCTCAACCATCACTAGCAACATCTCATTTGACACAGAATTAGACAAAGCGCATCGCCAGCTGACGCCGTCATGGCACAACTGAGCAAGAGAGTGTGGACCAACAAGCAACTCACTTTGAACACCAAACTCAAAGTCTACCAGGCGTGGCGTACTCAGTAGCTACTGTACGACAGCGAATCCTGGACAAGATACGCCAGACAGGAGAAACCGTCTGGAAAGCTTCCACATTCGCTGTCTACGACGAATACTCTGCATCAAGTGGCAGGACAGGTCACCAACATCGAGGGCTAGAAAAAAGCGAGTTCCCTCAGCATGCATCTCATGCTCTGCCAGCGACGTTTGCGATGGCTCGGTCACGTACACAGGATGGACGATGGCGGCATACCCAAGACATCATGTATTGGTGAGCTACTTCTGGACGTCGACCAACGGCCGTCCAGCTGCTTTCAGGATGTCTGCAAGCGAGACATAGAATTTAATAAACATCAACTCTAACACCTGGGGATCGCTCGTGACAACCGCAGTGGCTGGAGATATGCGGTGAGGGAGGGAGTCAAGAAACGTGAGAGAAGAGAAAGAAACGGTTTGAGGAGAGGAGAGCAAGGCGGAAAGAGAGGCAGCAGAACCAAGCACTAAACCCACAGAGTCAAACTAAGGGTGCGTCAACTGCGGTAAGACTGCCATGCAAGGATGTTGAAGGCAAAGATAACGAACAGTGATCAAATCTCGTAAGTCCTAAATAGAATACAAAAACAAGAGTTGGGCAATCACGGACCCCTGGACACACCAGAGGTGGGATCAGGATCGGCTGCTGAGATCACACCCGTCGCTGCTCTCAACAAGACTTGATCAAAATCACACAGGGCGCAAACCATCGTCTCCCGAGACGGAAGGATGCCTTACAATTCGAATTTCATTAAAGCGAGCGCTTACAAGTAAAGATCTAAAAATCATCAAGATATCATTTGTTTACCACGTGAAATCATAATTTTCGATTAGAGTTTTGAAGTATCATGCACAAGAAGAAACTTGTCTTTGTTAACTGAATTGCTGAATTATTTTTCAGATTTTGCCTTCTCTACTTTGACGGATTGTTTTCAGTTTTCATTTTACAATAATGATCTTGGTGCATTTCTCAGAAAAACGAAGGCGGGTATTTACCGGTGTTATTTGTGTAGTCAAATCAATATCATATTAAGCGCACTTGTTTTCTTGCAATCGTTGTTTTAAAATCACAATTTCAAACGTATTTTTAAAAAGGATCAAGGGCTAGGATTTCCAATAATCTATCTTCTTTCTTTTAAGATATGTTAAAACTAATAGTTCTTTAAAAAAAGAGATATAGTCTCTCAGTTGATTAGATATACGAGAGTATGTTCTGCGTAATATATGTATAATTACATTGTTATATGTATTTTTGGAGAGACTATGAATACGTTTGATTAAATTGTTTACTTTGGCAATTTATATGTAACAACGCGAGATCCACCCCCCCCCCCCCCCCCCCCCCAAGAAGACAAACAACAAAAACAATATACATGATATGCAAAGTCGAGTACGAGTTACATCCTTACACGATCGATTTACATCTAAATTTTAAATGATAAGGAAAATTTACTCTTTATATTTTTTTCGGCTGATTCAGGTATCGCCGAAAATCTTTAAAAACAATCAGTGACTGGCAATAAATATTTAAAAATAAAAAAAATCGAAAAAAAGTAGGGTATGACAACATTAGTTAATCATAGCGCTTTCGTTTTAATCTTCATACTTTTACCTTTAAAGACTTAGAGAATAGATTTAAGTTTTTGAAAACACAAAAGGAATACTAGTACACTATATAGTTCATGCCTAGAAATCTATTTCATGAAGTGCTAAAGCACTGCCACAGTTCACGCGCTTAAATATTAAAAATAAAGAGTGGAGAAATCTAGATCCTAACACAGTCAGGCATTCGGTAAAAAAAAATCCGGTACAAAACTCTTTGAAGTAAAGATGGATCCGACCGAGGGAAATAAATATAAATTGATATACGTAGTCTTATTGGGGATTCATTACTTTCACTGTTGTAACTCTTTTTCCGAACTTCAACTAAGGGCATACGCAATGTACATTTCACATTTTTTTCTATCTCCAAAATTGAAGACTTCCAATGATCAACAATAAGAGTTACAGAAACGCAAAACATCAATCAATCCCTTGAGAATTATTTGATGATGATGGAAATATAATCATTACGTTTTTGCAGCATGTATATATCAGGTACATTGAATTTGCTTTCTCCAAAGAGAGGTAACTCAGAATTCAAATATGAATAATTGTGCAAATTACATTCTTCAATCAACTGTTATCTTTTCCAAAACACAGGAACTATGGTCCGATTTTTTCTCAAAGAATGTTTAAGGGTATTTATGATTTTAGATTAGGAATAGGGTCTATAAAATCATATACAGATAACGAACGTTGCTTATGACCTTTAAGAGTAGAGCTTGGCGCCTTATTGCATCAAGCTGTTTTGATAGTTCATATACAATGTGTCACAGTCTGGATGGTTGTTACATGACACTGCTGCGTGTAGTAGCTCACAGTGCACGGGTTTTTTTTCTGTTTGATTTTGATGTGGATTTTTTTTGGTTCAGGTGATAGAATTTATGTATGAATAACCACCTACAGTAATGATAAAAGACCGATCAAAGTTGGGTAGCTGCTTAATGTTGTTTTTTAATATATAATGCTATGCAATTTAAAACGTTCATACTGATAAAAATTACCTGCGTTGGGTTATATATAATACTAATCTGGGAGTGTAGATTTCTAATTTGCAATTCCAAATTCAACTTGAATTGAAAATCAGCAATTAGCAATTCCTCAGAATGTACTTCTGATCGCATTCTTTGTCATTTGGAAATGGAATGATTCTACCGGGACATTTTTTTCACTTAAAAACCCGACTAACCGACAAGTTATGAAAACGCTTAGATATGCCAATGGGATTCTTTTTAATAAATCAGCCCGTAATAAACTCTAATACACATACATGTACCCCCCCCCCCTTTTTTTTTTTAACCAAATGCACATTTTTTGAATCTCAATCATTCTCAAAACTTACGACGGAAAGTGGTCAGGCAAGCGACTTAATGAAGGTGAATTTAGGGGAAATCTAAGTCATTGTTTCATTATTTACTTTTCTTTGTATTTAAAAAGAGTGTGTTGTGGGTTTGGGGGTGGTGGTTGTGGAGGGAGGGGAGGGGTATATGCATAAGACGTGCTATCCTCAATGGCTGGGGTACCTACATAGCATTTAATTTCATTATTATCGTCACTGACCTAACTGGTACTATTAACTAATACACACTGTCACAGTTTAATTACATTCAATTGATTGATTAAAAGAAACTTACATTTGAAATGTCTCTCGTTGAAGTTGTTTAAATGCAGTGTTGGCCAACAGCACTTTAAACAATTATTTTTCTGCGACTTTTGCTTTTGAAAATGGGCTAAATTTCACCCCTACTATCCTTTTGGTTACCTTGTGTCATAGTTGCATTTTCCCCGTGCTCAGCCTTCATAATTATTAATTTTTAAAGTAGCATAATCTGTAATTTTACGAAGAATTAAAATATTTCAGATTATTTTACTATGTATACATGAAAACAAGAGCAACGCAAGCGTAGCAATAATACGCCCGTCATGGCCCAGACAAGTGGTAAAACCATTATGTACATTTTGACCTTTTACCAGTGACCTTGGCTCAAGGCATGACACATCCTTAGTTCTAAGGCAACAACATCTGTGAAATATTATTGAGATCCCTGCACTCATTGAAAAGTTATGGCTGGACAATGTTAAAACCACTATGTGCATTGTGACCTTGACCTTGACATAGGTCATAACACTTCCTGGTCTAGACCCAACACTTCTGTGAATTATTATTCCAATCTATGCACTCAGTGACTTATGGTCTGGACAAGGTTAAAACCACTATGTGCTTGCGACTTGAAATCTGACCAGTGACCTTGGCTCAAGGTCATGACACTTCCTGTGATCTAGACCAACAGTTCTGTGAAATATTATTCCAATCCATGCACTCGGTGAAAACTATATGGTCCGGACAAGGTTAAAACCACGATGTGCATTTTGACCTTGACTTTGACTAGTGAATTTGATCAAGGTCATGACACTTTCTTGTGGCTATGACAACAATTCTGTGAATATTATGCCCAATCCATGCACTCAGTCAAAAGTTGTGGCCCGGACAATGTTTGAACATCAAGTTGTGTAGTTACCTTGACCTTGACAATACCTTGGATCAAGGTCATGACACTTCCTATAGTCCAGGGCATAATCTTGTGAAATATTATTTAAATCTACAAAGAGGATCAGCAGTTATGGCCCGGACAAACTATTCGCCAATGTTAAACTATTATGTGTATAGTGACCTTGACCTTTGACCAATAACCCTTGGATCAAGGTCATGACACTTCCTTAGGTCCAGGGCACACTTCTGTGAAATATCATTGAAATCTACAAAGAGGATCAGGATTAGGGGCCCGGACAAACTATTTGCCAATGTTAAAACTATTATGGATATTAAGTGACCTTGACCTTTGACACAATAACCTTGGATCAAGGTCATGACACTTCTTAGGTCCAGGGCAACATTCTGTGAAATATTATTATTAAATCTACATAAAGGATCAGGAGTTAGCGCCGGACAAACTATTTGCCAATTTTAAAACTATTATGTGTATAGTGACCTTGACCTATTGACCAATAACCTTGGATCAAGGTCATGACACTTCCTTAGGTCCGGGCAACAATTCTGTGAAATATTATTTAAATCTACATAGAGATCAGGAGTTAGGGCCCGGACAACTATTTGCCAATGTTAAAACTATTATGTGTATAGTGACCTTGACCTTTGACAATAACTTGGATCAATGTCATGACACTTCCTTAGGTCCAGGGGAACAATTCTGTGAAATATTATTTAAATCTACAAAGAGGATCAGGAGTTTGGGCCCGACAAACTATTTGCCATGTTAAACTATTATGTGTATAGATGACCTTGACCTTTGACAATAACCTTGGATCAAGATCATACACTTCCTTAGGTCCAGGGCAAAAATTCTGTGAAATATTATTTAAATCTACGAAGAGGATCAGGGTTAGGGCCCGGACAAACTATTGACAATGTTAAAAACTATTATGTGTATAGTGACCTTGACTTTTGACCAATAACCTTGGATCAAGGTCATGACACTTTCTTAGGTCCAGGGCAACAATTCTGTGAAATATTATTTAAATCTACAAAGAGGATCAGGGTTAGGGCCCGGACAAACTATTTGCCAATGGTAAAAATATTATGTGTATAGTGACCTTGACCTTGACCAATAACCTTGGATCAAGGTCATGACACTTCCTTAAGTCCAGGGCGACAATTCTTTGAAAATATTATTCAAATTCTACAAAGAGGACAGGAGTTAGGCGCACCCGGACAAACTATTTGCCAATGTTAAAACTATTATGTGTTTATAGTGACCTTGACCTTTGACCAATAACCTTGGATCAAGGTCATGACACTTCCTTAGGTCCAGGGCAACAATATTCAGATCTACAAAGAGGTTCAGGAGCTATGGCCCGGACAAGCTATTTCGGACGGACGCCGGGACACCGGACGCCGGAACCGGACGCCGGACGGGACGACAACGCCATAACATAATACGTCCCGTTCTGAAGACGGGCGTATAAAAAAGTTATGCTTTCATACGTAATTACAACATTTGAAAGCTAAAAAGATACACAAGAACAAAGCAATTGTTTCTAATTATTACCGGCCGTCAGAAGGCGGTCGTTATATGATATGAAACGAAGCTAATATGTGTAGAAAATAAAGTAAAGATTAAAAGTGTAATTTGGTTCTAGTGGAAATGTTTTCCCATTTTAAGAATATATATTTATTTTAGTTTAGAAAGGCGTTTAATTTAAAACCTGATGCAAGAATAAAACAGCCAATCCGTATTGCAAGTAATATCTCATTGCTATTAATGCGAGGCCTTCGATCGAGACACTCGCTCTAATTTGCGGAGACAGCGACCTCGGGTGTCTGGTACTAAATTATCGCGTGATGCCAATAAAAGGTAAAACGCAACTTAATTCCATGTATGTTGGTAGTCAGTTCATGTATATTTCTAATTTGTTGAGTGTAAATTGCATACGTTGAAGTGTCCACAAATTATTATTATTTGGGAGGGGGGGGTTGCATTTCGAATCGTGGTAAACAAAGTCGAAGTTGCAGAAATTATTCTACGCAGAAGAGTTTGTACCCTTAAAAAAATATTTCAAGGTTTTGAAATTGTTCTACCAATCGTTAGTAGAATGTTAAATATGACATTTTTGCGATAAAACATGTTTACAAATTTTCCCTTGATGAAACAAGTGGGTTTGCGGCCGTTCTTTGACGCTTGCGTCAATGTGTTGTTGCTTTATAATATTATCAACCTATGAAAACAACAAAGTCGCCTGAGATGTAGGCGTGCGCAGTACTGTATTTATTGTTTGGCGATGTACATAGCACATGACCTTTTTCTCTTTGTCAACAATAGTAATCTTACGTGTTTAGTTAAAATAAATCATAAGATATGCAACGATATTTCTAATCATAATATTTTTTGATTTCAAGTTCAGATAAGCTTATTACTACAAAAATAGAAGCGTGATTTTTGAAATTCTTCTTCCATATAAGGAGATCGCGGTGACTATGACGTTTATCCTCTTTCCATTTATAAGAACTATCTGTTGTAGGCACGTCATTTTGTTAGGCTTTATTCTCGCTTGTTGCTTACATTTTTGACCGGGCAGATTCTTGGTTCGCGTTTTTTTACCGTTATATGTATTTGATTTCCTTAAAGAAATTATGTACAGTGTATACTCGTCAAAAGATACATATTATGTTATTTTAAGCATAAACACCTCCGTCATCAGAGTTTTGACGGAGGTCATGGCGGACAATTCTACCGCAATTTTGATTGGCTGTGCAAAATAATTAAAATGAAACTAAACAACAACTATAAGCGAAAGCCGCCTAAGTAGGGGCCTTCGTATTTCCGAACCCGATGTTTATTCGAATTTACCTAATATTATATACATGTAGTAGAAATGGGGGGAGTGGAGTTCCTATACTAGAGATAGTACCATCACCATCTTTTTACAGTAAGGGGAGGGGACATATAGAGCCCACCCTAGAGATTTCAGCCCCCTAAGTAGGGGCCTTCGATATTTCCGAACCCGATGTTTATTCGAATTTACCTAATAATTATATAGTAAATGGGGGAGTGGATTCCTATAATAGAGATAGTACATCACCATCTTTTCACAGTGAGTGGAGGGACCCCTTGAACCCCACCTAGAAATTTCAGCCCCTATTAGGGGTCTTCGATATTTCCGAACCCGATGTTTTTGTACTACCATTATAATTTATGTGTATTCTTATATGGTGAGAAGAGACACGTGTGTGCACGAACATACAGTGCACCATGTGCACCACACACGTACCCACATATATGTGTATTAATGATGCACTATATAGTGTTTATTTTTTGAATTGCGAACTGCGTTCTAGAATGCAGTTCACTTTTGAATAGTGAATTGCGAACTGCGAACTGCGTTCCAAAATCTGATTGCCAGAATTAGGTAATCCTTTTATATTTAGATTTTGTATGATACAACTTTATGTACGTATTTTAACAGGCTAAAACGCAATTAGAGTCTTCTTATCTACTTACCTAATGTGACAGCATATACTTCCTTTGTTTTGATAGATAGTTTCAGGAAAATGTAGCAAACCAGACTGGTGATTGAACTCGTCTGACCGCCAATATAGACAGAGTATTCAGAAGAGATATAGTCCTTAGTGATTACCTATAGATGAAAAGTGTGAAGATAACGAACGGTAATCAATCTCATGGATCCCATACAGAATACAGATTTAAGAGTATGGAAAACACAAATCATTGGACATACCAGAGGAAGGAGAAAATGTCTAGATGATGTAAGTATTCCCTGTTGATAGGTCAAATCCGTCACGAGTCCTACATGTATATTTTGATCAGCTAAACAAAGTCCTAACGTCTATCTACTAGCCAGAGTATATTCGCAGACCAAGATATACACATAGGGTCAAATTTTGTCTGACGTGTTTCAAAGCAATTGTTAAGCCGTTCCTCATACACTGATTTTGAGAATTTTTGACTACAGATTACTCCGTTTACCTGATCTAGATGGTGGGCTCACGGTGGGTTTTACCGGTTGACAGGGGATACTTGCTCCTCCTTGGCACCTGAATGCAACTCTGGTGTATCCAGGGGTTAATGTTTGCCCAACTGTTGTTCTATTCTAATTAAGACTTACGAGATTGATCACTGTTCATTTTCTTTGTATTTGCATGTATACCTTTGTTTAGCGTTAAGTTTATGGAAGTGATGGTTCGTTAATGTATCAGGGCCAGGCGTTACACGGGACTTCCGTTGTTACCTGTAAGGTCAGATCTGAATCACTTGTGACTTTTAGTTCTAAATTCTGATTGTTTGGTCAAGAAGTAATCACCACTTATATATAAAAGTTTACATCTTGCGTTTAATATCGCTATGGCAATACAGCACTCAAACTCACAACCTTCAGACCACGAAGTGATCAGGAGTGTCTTTTCACTAAGAATTTCACAAATTTAATAGTCTCGTTTTAAAATAAGCATTTCAGAAATGTTTGCACATTATAATCATTATATTCCAGCTTTTAATGCTACCTGCGAAGTCAAAGGTTTTGAAGTGTTTTAGAGATCCATGATCATCTGAATAACATGTCAAAACCGATATGAAAATCATTGACTGAGATGTGGTCTCAATATTATGCTTGAATCCTAACAGGAAAAAGAAATATGTAAAAATATAGTAATAACTATTAGTGAAAACGGGTTTTTCTTCTAGCTTCACCGGGCGCAAGAACTCATGTTTTTGTATTCTATCAAGGACTTAAGACATTGATCACTGTTTGTTGTTTTGTTGTTTACCTTTCCATGTTCCAAAAGACATCTTAAAAAGCGAAAAGGGGCATACAAAACCACCATAAAACAAGGTTATAAGTAACAGTCCCAATAATATATATATATATTATATATATATATATATATATATAGTATATATACTATATATATATATATAATATATTATATATATATATTATATATATATATATATATAATATATATATATATAATAGGTATATATAATAATAATATACTATATATTCAAAAAAGTATAAAAAAGAAAACACAAAACATTCTCCGTAAAGCTTTAGCGCTTTTCCATTCTATCTTCAGAAGCTTTACAAAATAAATGTTTAACATAACAGTAACATAGTGAAGCTGATCATGACGTCACGGTAAGCGGGAACGTTTAATGTCTATATTTGGGCGTCATAAGATGATACATTCAATGTGGAAAAAATTACGGGAAAATCATCAGAAGACTATTAAAGTTTAGGTTTTAAAAGTATGAATGAAATGGTTTTTCTTTTTCACGTCTCTGGATAGCACCCGCAAACATTTCAGTTTATAAAACGGGAAAAATAGTAAACAATTTACCAGCGTTACATTGAACGTAACAATGAAACTTTATCAAAGCGTAACAATTCATTGGCAGCTTTTCATATCACTTGAAATAGCTGTGTATTTGTGTAACCTAGCAATGTTCATTATCTCCTGAAGATTGATAGAAACTAGTCCGAGTATACTTAATCGCCTTCAAAATATTTTTTTATTATACTAAAACTACTTGTGTGGATTTTTTAATACCTATTTGTGGAATATATATATATAACATCCAGAGTAACCATTGCAACACTCTTGTCATTATACAATCTACTATGACTGTGCTATTGAAATATTCTGGTAAATCGTTGTAATCATATAAATCCTCTCTGCAAATTGTTTAATTCTCTCTTTTGGACATGGTTCATATCTTGTAATTGATGCTTCATGATAGTAACAGTGTGTGACGGATCTTTTTTTTTACCATGGTAAGATGATATGTAACTGTGTATTATTTCTTCCTTGCTCCGACTCAACATGTCTTCCTTTTTGTAACTCTTTCTCTGCCATTTAAGGTTGATCCACCCTCAGGAATTCT
>CAJDSM010054216.1:5166-16772 GCA_903981925.1 Ostrea lurida | reverse complement strand
CCCCCCCCCCCCCCCCCCCGCCGCCAACCCGCCCCCCCGCCCCCCCCCCCCCCCAGCCCCCCCCCCCCCCCGCCCCCCCCCCCCCCCACCCCCCCCCCCCCTCCCCCCCCCCCCCCACACCCCCACCCCCCCCGCCAATTGAAAGTGCTCCAAATTAATACCACCTCCCCTTAATGTACTACATGGTATGTAGGAGAAAGCACAAGCATGAAACATAGACATTATGAATGGTAACTTGTGCTGTGACAAAAATGATGGAGAAAATATTCAAAATATTTCAAAGCTATCCAATAAGCTATATAGAAAGAGAGTGTTCACAAGCTATTTTGCATCGACACCCCTCTTAGATCTGCTAATAAAATTTACATAGCATGATAACAATGATCCTCCTGTCCCTGATTATATGCCCCTTTGTAAATTGTAATTGTACAAATTAAGTTTCAAATCCATCTGATAATCCGTATAGGATTAGTATTCGCAAGCTATTTTACATCCACACCTCACTTAGATCCACCTTTAACTTGTAGAAAATTATTGCATCCACCTGTCCAGACAATATGCACATCTACAAGAGCTGTAAAATCATTGTACAAATATCAAATCTACTGATAAGCGATCACAAGCTACACCTCCACCCCCGTTGGACCCCCATAACTTGAAGGAAAATAATTGGGTCTCAATCCTGTCCTTACATTATGCACATCTACAAATGGCAATGAAGCATTGTACACAGTTTCAAAGGCTATTTGATGACCGATATAAAGAAGTGTCCCAAAGCTATTTACACCCTCCACCCCTGTTGGATCCAACCATAACTTGATGGAAAAAATAATTTGGAATCCTCCTATCCTGAAAATATGTACATCTACAAATGCAATGAAGCATTGTACAAAGTTTCAAGGCCATCTGATAGCTCGTGTTAGAAGAGAAGTGTTCCACAAGCTATATTACACACGCCACCTCGTTGGATCCCCCATAACTTCAAGGAAAATTATTGAATCCTCCTTCCTGACCATATGCACATCTACAAATGGCATATGAAGCATTGTACAAAGAGTTCAAGGCTATATCTGATAAGCAGTGTAGGAGGAGAAGCGTTCACAGCGTATATCAGGGTTCCCATTAGTCATTAACGCAAGAACCTGCGTAATATACGCAGCAAATTGATCTGGGATGCGAACATGTTTCAAACCAGTGCGTCCGCAGACTCGTCTGAGGACGCATCCGAATATCGAAAAAATTCGAGATTTTTGAAGTCCGGAATCAATCTACAAAACTTCCAGTCAAGAAAGTGAAACACGAATTCATTACCGAGAAACTCTTATTCATTCTTTTAGTATGCTTGGACATGTTTTTGAGGTATCATAAAATATACCTTTGGTGATTATTCTAAGTCTTGTTACCCGATGAAATTAAAGTAACACTTTCGTAGCCATCGTGGCTATGTATTTTTACATGTATATATTTTTTATCCATTTTAAATGCATAAAAGACTTTGTTCAAAAATTGTTTGATGCGAGATGTACTAAAATCGGGACTCAGCCTTATGTTCCTGGACTTCATCAAATTTAGCTGAGGGCCAACCTTTCCAAAAATCGTGATCCCCGACTCATGTTTAAAAATCCTAGTGAGAAACCCTGAGCTATATTACACCTTCCATCCCTGTTGGATCCACCTTAACTTGAAGGAAAATAATTGGCATCCTCCTGCCTGACAATATGCACATCTACAAATTGGCAAGGAAAGCACTGTACAAAAGTTTCAAGGTCCTATCTGATAATGGTTTTAGAGAGAACCGTTCATGAGTTCAAAAATCTCTCCTTTTTTTTTTTTT
Source organism: Ostrea lurida (assembly GCA_903981925.1). Classification (NCBI taxonomy): domain Eukaryota; kingdom Metazoa; phylum Mollusca; class Bivalvia; order Ostreida; family Ostreidae; genus Ostrea; species Ostrea lurida. The sequence goes on along the minus strand of CAJDSM010054216.1, from coordinate 14,938 downwards.
TGTGTTTTGGGAGACATTAGTTTTTAATAAAAACAAATTTTAATTTCATGGTGATAAACACCATATTGTATAACTTTCTAATCTGATAATTCTGTACTTTTGATTCAAAGTAAAGTTTTAATATTTATTTAGTTTGCTTTAAGCGTGTACCATTTAGCATGTTAACAGCAATTAAAAGAGTTAAAATGTTTATACAGAGAGGTCCCAAAGCCCAAGCCGAAAGCTGAGGGAGGTGAACCAGCGGCCAAGAAAGCCAAAACAGAGGAAGTGGAGATGATAACTGTAAAAAAGGTAAGCAGGAGTAAATGTATCAATGGTAAAAACTAGTAACAGTAAAATAAGGTAAGCGGGGAGTAATGGTATCTAGGTAAAATCTGATACCAGTATGACAGGTGAGCAGGGGTAATGGTTTAAGGTCAGAACTAAGAAGGGGTAATTGTATAAAGGTATATAATATGTAAAAACTGCAATCTAATTAAAATTCGATCTTCCATCCGCTTGCCGGTATCGATACGTTGTGTGGAAGAGCTAACAACATTCCATTAAGGGTCGCGTCAGAGTTCAATATGAATACTGTAAATCACTTATTTTATTTTACGTTTACACTGTCCGGTGTTTATTCGCGAATACAATAATTCACGAGAACACAGTTAAAAATAACATATTTCACGAATAGATCCGCTCCTGCATTTATGATCATAATGTCACTACACTACATGTGTACGTCTTTGTATGTACCGTTATTGAAGCTATCAGCCTATTCAAATGACCAATTTATACATGTACCCATGCTTGCTACTGGTAATTACTTGAGTAGTTTTTATTAATTAATTGAAGAAAACGTCTCACCGCTGTGTCTCGTGACAATCGTAATGGCATTATGAGTTTAGTTTGTTTTTTTGTAAAGCGATTAGCTTTATTTAATGTTTATGAAAGAAGCATATCTGCAATAATTTTTGTAAGCTTATATTTTCTTGTTCTTCAAAAAATATATATTTGGTTACAGGTGCATGTAGGGTGGCGATGAAAAATGTTGAATAGCGTTGTTTCTGGTGTGCGGTACACATATAAAGAAATAAATTTCAGATTATCCGTTATGAATTTGCAAAAACTAGAAATAAACGCGAGATATTTGAATTCGCAAATGACCTGTCTCGCGAATTAACGCAGAAATAAATCTCTCGCGAATAATAAGTGATCTAAAGTACATTATCTTATTTATAATAAGCCAATCAAAATTTTGATAAGAACAACATGTTTACAGTTAGATCATGTGTATTTATGTCTTGTAGAAGGCTGTCTTTAATCTCCTGCAGACAGCTGTACAGATTGTATATTTGTCTTGTAAGGTGGCCTTTAGTTGCCTACAGTATGGTTGTCTTGTAGAGTATGGCCTTAAGTTGCCCTCAGTATGGTTATTTGTTTTGTAGAGTGTTGCCTTCAGTCGCCTTCAAACAGCTGTACAGATTGACTGGTCTTTGGAATCGGCTCAAAAAAAACTTAAAAGAACTCCCAAGACTTACTTCATAATGCAAGGTAATTTGTACATGTTGTAGCAGCAGATCACTTTATTTGTACATGTTGTAGCAGTAGATCTATAGCTGATTATTAGCTGTCACAGAATGTAGCAGTATATCTATAGCTGTACAAGAATGTAGCAGTAGATCTATAGCTGTACAGAACTGTAGCGAGATCTATAGCTGTACAGAATGTAGCAGTAGATCTATAGCTGTAAGAATGTAGCAGTAGATCTATAGCTGTACAGAATGTAGCAGTAGATCTATAGCTGTACAGAATGTAGCAGTAGATTCATTAAGCTGTACAGAATGTAGCAGTAGATCTATAGTTGTACACAGTGTTCCAAGTTGCGAGTTAAAACGGTCGCATATGCGACTAGAAAATTGATTTTGCGACAAGAGATTAAAATCAAGTCGCATTTTCGCGAGTGGAGAAAAATCCGGGCCTTGGACTCATTAGAATATAATCAGAATCAAAAGTGTAATAAATATTTTACTGTAATCAAAGATGGCGGTAACAACAATATTTATTGAAAGGCTGTTTATGGAAAACATCACCATTACCGGTGAAGAGATGTAAAATTTAGGCCTCATGCTCAGAGCTAAACAGCTTTGAGCAGGGAGGGGTCATTCTCACATTTTTCACCAGTGTGAGACTGGCTTTACCCTGTGAGACAGCCATGTGAGATTTTTCGAGCTCACACTGCTGCGACGTCATTTCATTGTGACGTCATATTTTCCTATAAATTTACGTTACACGGTATAGCAAATTTTTAATATTGTTTTGTTTTAAATTTCAATTTGATATAGTCTACTGGCGACAGTCTTGAGTTTTTTAGTTTACACTTGCAGTGTAAACCATTTTCGGGTATGGGTCTTTCTGCCAGTCTAATTAGTTTTTTGTTTTAAAGTTCAAATTAAAGATTTGATAAATTGTAAATTTCATCAAAGCTCCCGATTTTACGCACTAATAGTGAATAAAATGTGAAAAAAATAATCCTTCATTATTTACTCGTGTGGGATTGGGAAATTCCGTCTCGGGAACAAGATTCGCTGTCTAGGACTCGGCAAAGCCTCGTCCTAGACTGTGAATCTTGTTCCGAGGTGGAATTCCCTATCCCACACTCATACAATGAAGGATTCTTTATTATGTACCACACATATGTACCAGGACAATCGGACTGGGGGGGGGGGGGTTGGGTTAAATTCGAAGTACCACCCCCCATTTAGTCGCCCCTTACGACAAGCAAATGTACTGATTCAGAAGATTAATTCTAACTCGTATACTTTCGATATTAAAAATGAGGTCTGCATTTTGGAATATTAATCGGGGAAGCTTATTTAATAGCCCCAGACTAGAACTAGTGCACTGGGCTGGATGGCCTAATCCAGCGGGATTTACAGCATTTTCTTTCCAATTAAGGTTAATCAGTAGTTTTTCGCCTCCAGTTTTAATTTTAGAGTGCGACCTACTATTTCCGCGTGAAATTTTTGCCATCGCATTGTAATCAAGATTTCACAAAAAATAAACTTGTGATTGATTATGTATTGTTTAACATCACTCTCAAGAATATTTCACTCATAATGAGACGTCACTGATACCAGTGAAGTGGTTTTTAAAAAACCCGCACAATAATCAGCTTCTGTGTTGAGCATTTAATGTAAATGATTTTTACTTACATTACATTGCCTTTATATAAAATAGTATTATTTAGAGTTTAATGATCTGTTATATACTATTGTACATGTATCAGTGGTCTTTGAAAAATGTCAAGAAAAAAATTTAGACATCACACTTACCCCCCCCCCCCCTTTCTTGCAGTTTTCTGTATTTTATTTGCAGTATTTCAGAATCTGTATTTTATATGTAAATGATTATACTCGCATTGCATTCGCCTTTATATAATTAATATATTTAGACTTAAATGTTCTGTATATAACTATTTGTACCATGTGTCAGTGACTTTGAAAACTGTCAGGAAAATTGTTAGGCACATACTTACCCCCCCCCCTACCTTTCTTGCAGTATTTCTGTATTTTATTTGCATGTCAAGACCAGATAATCAATATTTTTCAATTCATGTTACCTTGTATTTATCTAGCATGATTGTAAAATATATCTTTGTGATCTTCTTTTAAGCCAAATTTTCTAACAATTTCTTGTAAAAGTTGAAATTGTCATTAAGGGGTATACTTGTTAAAATTGTTATTTTGAAAAATCTACATGGTCAATTATGATAAAAACAAAATTGTGTTACCCTAAGATACAACTCTAAATAATTCTTTAAAAATGGTATGTAAACAGCTCAGATTTTTATAAAATTTCGATTATCGCACATTTTCAGTTTTTTCTTCTCAAGTCGAACGTACATTTTTTCAGAAAAAAATAACATTCTCAGTTAAATATATGCAATTCTTATTTTAAAAAACAAAATACATTGCTTATTATTATTATCAAGTATGATGTGTTTTGGTGTTCTGCAAATAAAATATGAGATCATACTTATGTGGGCTAAATTTTGATTTTTGAAAAAAAGGGTGTATGTAGTCATATCGAATTGTAATGTTAAAATGCACGGTAAGGTATGTCTTACATGGTCTTTTGGGTATTATAAGTATGTTGTTTTGGCTATTAAAGAGAAGAAAATATAGGGTAAACAGAACTTTAAGTAATGGAACTACCTTAATAATGTAAACATAATACAGATACTGATGTTGCTTTTTACTGAAATTTTGTAAGTCGTAGTTATCTAAAGATCTTATACTTTGGCGAGTAGAAATGTTGTAAATGGCAACTAAAATTTTAAAATGCGACCAGAATATTTTCTAGGTCGCCATTTAGCGACCTGACAGCAAATGTGACTTGGAGTCACTGGTACAGAATGTAGCAGTAGATCTATAGCTGTACAGAAAGATAGCAGTAGATATAGTCAGTGAGTATCAAATGTACAGAATGTGCAGTAGATCTATAGCTGTACAGAATGTAGCAAGTAGATCTATAGTTCGGTACCAGGAATGTAGCAGTAAGAATCTATAGTGTACAAAATGTAGCAGTAGGATCTATAAGTTGTACGGAATGTCAGCAGTACTGAAGGATCTATAGTTGTACAGAAAGTGTAGCAGTAGATCTAATAGTTGTACAGAATGTAGCAGTAGATCTATAGCTGTACAAGAATGTAGCAGTAAGATCTATCAGTTGTACAGAATGTGAGACAAGTTAAGAATCTATAGTTGATAATGAAGTTGTACATTATCTATACGTGGTAGATGGCAGAAAAGACGACTCTCACCTTTTGAAATAAGCAAGACTTTGAATTCCATCACATATAAATCAAATAGTTCAAGGGATACATTGATGTTGGGAATTTAATTACTGAAAACAGTTACATAGTATGCTACAGTCAGTTATTCTCGTTACAGCGGCATTCAACTTATCAGCAAATTCGGTGTCTTAACGGAAATTTTTGGAAGTAAAATAACCTATATCCTGGCACACTTTGCAGTAACTTAACGGCTGAAATAACAGTCATATCGTACATCCCCTCCAAAACAAAAGGACAATAAATAAAAACCAAACAAAAACACACAATGAACTAGTAAATAAAGCGATATAACGAACTAGAGGATATTATAAGTATCGAAAATTTTCAGAAGAGTCACATGTCTTATAACCACGTGAATGAAAACATATTCTGTGAAAAAACAAGAAACTCAGTATCAGGCACTAAGACATTTATCAAATACTTTTATAAAATAATCTTCCCGTAACCAAATACTATAACCTAAGATCACCAAACTCGCCCCACACATCTTATTGTTAATCTTAATTACCAGTCACATCATGCAATTAATTATTATAATTAGGACCCCTACCGGTCTGGCCAGCACCTTGGTTTGATTTTTTTTGGATGTATTTTTTTGTTTTTTTTTTTATACACGATCGTGGGTGAACAATCCAGAAACTGACCGATTCTGAGTAGATTTCATAGCATACAACATTAATGGATACCCCTGGGGAGAGCGGAAATCGCAAAAGTCGTTTTCTTCTAAATATATGCTTCACTGCTTCAGTGCTCAATTTATTTTCCATTTCTTTTAATCCTTAAGCCTCTAATTTTTGGCACTTAAAATAACTTCTAATTATCTTAATACAAATTAGACATGTTAATTTAATGTCCCAATAAACCTATATCGATATTTTAGGTGTGAACATAACCCAAACCAGTCCTAGGTGCTCCAGGTGAAATTATAAGACCAGACCTGTAAAATCTTATGAAGAACATGTAACATGTAACTACATATATAAATAATGGATGTTTGACGAATGACACGATAGCAATAGTAGTCACCCGAGAAAAATATCGAATATCGATTTTTGGTATTCGTTCAGGAATTCACTTTCACATTATAAATCAAATAGTTCCAAGACTTGATGTTGGGTATTAAATACTTGGGAAAAAACAGGTTAATAGTAATTAACAGCTCAGTTCTTCGTATTGTTATTGCCTCAGGGCAATTCAACTTATTCAGCAAATTCGTCTAACAGGCGGAAATTTTGTTAGATAGTAACAACATATCTTGCACCACATTAAGCTTACTTATATCGCCATTGATGATAAAGCATATTCGCTAATTTCGGCTCTGGAGCATTAATTATCAAGTAATCAAAATGGTGTATTTTGACCACTATATTAAAATCCAAATATAGAGAGTGCAGGTTACGCGTGAGATTGTTTAAACAAACATATTTCAACAGGAACATCTAATTTTACATATAGGCAAAATTGTATCACACTTGACCAAAGATTCATATGTAACAGATTTCAGATTCCCTCAACAACCTCTTACCAGAAACTGCAGGAGACAGCTGCCTTCCAGATAATGTTTGTTTACTGACAAACAAGGACATTGGGATCTTGATCACATGCTGATCGAATATCTAAGGGGAATTCAGCTCGTACCGGTAATAATTAGGCAGTATAATCGTTACTCCATATGGATCAGAATTTGTTGTGAATGGCCAACAAATGGTATGGAATGACTGAACGTGGCATTTTACAAACGAGTAAAAGACTGACTTGAGAATAGAAGTATTTGACAATTTTTAAAAAAAACAAGACGCATATGTTCTTTTTTAGCTCTCTGTTTATTGAGAGTTAATCAGCTTTCGATGTGTTAGAGTTTTTGGTCTTTTTCATCCAGTGGACATGGCGAGTGTCAAAACACAGGATGAAGAACGATTATAGTGTTTGTTCAATCCAAATCATAGATGCAATTTGTGTGGGACTGTCCCATTTGGTCAAGAGTGCCATTCAATCAGGAAAAATACAGTTATGCGCTTAATCGTACTTGGAAAAGGTTGATTTAACGTCTGATACTGGATGGCGTGTTCATCTTTACCTGCATGTAGTGATGTTCTACTTTGTCATTGATAATCGCAATCGCTGTTGTTAAAAATCAGTCTTACCACATCTACTGGTTGAATCCTATATTATCCATGTATGTGTAACATTACAAAAACTATGCCCCAATAAAAAATTCCCACCACAACATAAATTTGCAAATGGATTTTGATATTCTGATGTAACTGTGAATCCTTAAAATATATACATAAATAACAACTTTGTGGGCGATGTATCTCGGTATATTAGAGAATGGGTTTCAACATATAGTTAACAAAGTAATATCTTAGTGAGTCTATTCATTATAAAAGCTACGTATTAGAGTAATACTGTCTATATCCCAGTAACTGTCAATATTTACGTAATGAATAATCGACAGCTAATATACTGTGCAAGACAACAAAGTTTCCTTTTATAAAATGTTGCCTTACATACCATAGATTGGAATGCACCCTCCATATTTGAAATATACTGAAGCTTTAGCACTGTACCAGGAATCAACATGGCTCTTGCGTTCTCACAGACTGCCGCCGACCTCAAAAAATGTATCATATTATGAAGACATGAAGGCTAGCTTAATCTTCTCCACCTTAACCACAGTGGGACAAAAGGTCCACTGTACCAGTCCTCCGGACACAGAGTACCACATAGAGGGCCGCAGAAGGCCAGACTTAAAGCCCAGAAGTAATAGTATGGTCCAGTGTTTTTAAGACACTCTCCAAGAGAAATAGTCTCAATTGCAGGGATTCAGTGATTTATTAACTAATTGATCCCATGGGAAAACGTTTTCTAGCATGTACGTGCGTGTTAAATTAGTGACATACATAACCTGACTAAAGGCACTAAAAATAAATATGCGGCTAAATGTTATTTTTAAAAGTCATTAGTTCATATCTTACATGCATGGGATAAATTTCCAAGGCATCTACATTTTGTAATTATAATCAGAGAAATGGAGGAGGTCGTACTTATGATGATTGAAGAGGATTTCGCTCCATTATCTGAAAAAAGAAATTCCCTCTCAGTAAGTATCTCTTTATTTGTGCTCATCATTGCATTTTACTTGCACATATATTCGAGAAGGTGTTTTTGTAGGCGCAACTGATCAATCCAATAATATTGCAAAGAAGAAAACAGACGAAGCTCAACTTTTGAACATTTTAAAAAAAAAATGTATATAACAACTCCATTAAAAATTTTTATGGATTTTCTGTTTTTGACAAATGTATTATTCACAAATGATCTAAGGGTTTGGAGAATGAGATGTGTGTAATTTCATACTGCTTAATGGACGAGCAGATGATCAAATGCGAAAGGTTTCCATCCAGTAGATATATGTGATGAACAGTTCAAGATTTAGCGTTTTCACTATGGCACGGCATATCATGTAGAATGTTGACAATGTCAGTCATCCTAACAACAGGAAGATGGCACCAGCTTTCATTGTGTCTGATTTCAATGAGTTCATCTAAACCTCAGTGTATAGTAGTCTTTGATTGTAGCTTACACAGATCGCATCCACTCCAATCAGAGAGAGGGCTGAATCTCCCAATATTGAAACACCGCCCAAGGGCCAGTAACTCACCTGCTTTCAATCTCTCCTACGGAAAGCGGAGACAATCAATTAGACACGTGTCTCAAGAGTTTCAAAACCCCAGCTAAACAAAACAGCCGTGTCGGAGTTCATGGGAGACTTTTACAGTAGTTTGAGTCTCAGAACTCTCAATTGCTAAGTTCACGTTTATGTGAAGAGGAGGATTCCGGAGAGACAGGGGAAGCCCCCGGGCATTCAGCCTTGCATGCTGGTGACATTGGGAAGAGAATGAAGTCACAGATTGCTGCAATCCAAAGAGACAATAATTCCGCTAGCCTGTCTAAAATCACCAGGTCTTCAGGTGGGTTAGATTATATACTGAATTTCATTGAAGATTTTTGTATGTTTATATGTAACGTTTCTGCCACATGTCTCAAAAACGAATTTTTTCCCTGGATATAATTATAAAGGTTTTGTCAAGATTTCATTAATAGGTGTTAAATTTTATATTGATATAACATTACTATACTTAGTATATTAGCCAGGTTGGCTCATTGGTCTCATTGGTTAGATCACCTAAACAGTAATGCATGATCCTAGGTTGAATTTCTGATTGGTTCAAAGGTTTTTCATCCCACTGAGAAGCGTTAAATATGACCTTAAACGGAGATGAAATATTCAACAAACAATAGACGTGTACATATACTTGAGAGATAATTGCAGACAGAATATCAATACCATTTTAGTCAAAGTAAGACAAGACATATCAATGAAATTAATTTTTTCCCCCATATATTTCAGCTCTTCCATGTCCACGTGGTGTGCTTTTGTTTGGTCCGAGCGGGACAGGGAAATCCATGCTCCTACAGGCCATGTGTAATGAGATTAATGTATTTACACAGGACGTATCGGCTTCTAGCATCATCAGCAAGTAGGTCACCAGAAAAAAGATTAGTATGCAAGTACTGTAAAATACGGTTATAGCAAACCTCCAGAGTCAGCGAAAAATACTACAATTATATTATAATCAAACTTCATTATAACCAATACTATTTAATTTTTATTATTTTCCTCTCATAATTATTTCATTTCACAATAAGTTCAAATTCATTATAAGCAATGTTTCTTTTATCAGTGTTTTGCTGTCTATGAAATACATTTATTTGTATCTACACTCAATGAACTGTGAAACAAATTATAAAAAAAAAAATAATAATAACCAGTAATTGCAATAAATTGTGTTCCAGTCCAAGATATTTTTATAGAAATCAATAAAAAATTAAGACTTGATTCTTTTCTTTATCATTTGATGTAACTCG
>CAJDSM010054211.1:0-13333 GCA_903981925.1 Ostrea lurida | reverse complement strand
ATATTCTCGGTGGGACGTAAAATAATCAATCTACATGTAAGGATGACTCGGTAATAATTGCAAGGAAATCGCAATTATATGCGTAAGGGATTCCAAGTTATACGTGTAAGAGATTTTAATTTATACGTGTAAGAGATTCTAAGTTATACGTGTAAGAGATACTAAAGTTATACTGTAAAGAGATCTAAGTTATATACTTGTCAAGAGATTCTAAGTTAACGTGGGAAAGAGATTTCCTAGGTTATATCTGAGATTCCTAAGTCGGTAAGAGATTCATTAATAACGGTATAAAAGTCAAACAGTTAATATACGTAAGAGATCAAGTTAAAGTTAGGAATTTATTATCGTTGTAAGAGATTTAGAGTTTATACGGTGTAGAGATGTCTAAGTTATACGTGTAAGAAGATTCTAAGTTATACGTTAATGTTAAGAATCTAAGATCGGACGATTTCTAAGTTATAGACGTGTAAAGGGATCTAAGTTATATATGTGTAGAAGAGATGTTCAGTTATATACGTGGTATACAGCAAGAATTCTACAGTTTTATATACGTGTAAGATATTCTAAGTGTAATATACGTGTAGAGATTTCTTTAAGATATACGGTAAGTAATTCTAATGTTAATAACGTGTAAGAGATTTCAAGTTATATACGTGGTAAGCGATCTAAGATTATTGTGTTAGAATTATTCCAAGTGTTAATACGTGTAAAGAGATTCTAAGTTATATACGTGTAGAGAAAATGTCTAAGTTATATACGTGTTAAGAGAATCTAAGTTATATTATACCGTTGTAAAGATTCCTGAAAAGTTATATACGGTGTAAGGAGAATTCTACAGTTATGAACGGTAAATTCAAAGTTACGTGTAAAGAGATTCTTAAAGTATATTCAGGTAAAGAAGATTCTAAGTTATATACGTGTAAGAGATTCTAAGTTATATACGTGTAAAGAGAATTCTATAGTTTATACGTGTTAAAAGGATATCTTAAGTTATCTACGTGTAAGAGATTCTAAAGTTATATACGTGTAAGGATTCCTATTATACGTTAAGAGTCCTAAGTTATATTACGTGAAGGAGATTCTAAGTTATAAGTACGTGTATAGAGATTCTAAGTTATACGTGTAAGAAAGATTTCTAAGTTTATGGTACGTGTAGAGAATTCTCTAAGTTATATAGTGTAAGAGATTCTAATTATATACGTGTACAGAGATTCTAAGTTATGATACGTGTAAAGAGTTCTAAAGTTATAACGTGTAGAGAGTTTCCAAGTTATATCGTGTAGAGATTCCTAAAGTTATATACGTGTAAGGATTCTAGTTATGCTACGTGTAAGAGATTCTGAAGTATATACGTGTAAGAGATGTCTAAGTTATATGTGTAAGAGATTCTAAGTTATACACCGTGTAGAGATTCTAAGTTTATTACGTGTAAGAGATCTTAAGTTATATACGTGCTAAAGAGATTCTAAGTTATATACGTGTAAAGGAGATTCTAAGTTATATACGTGTAAGAGATTCTAAGTTATATACACGTGTAAGAGTTCTAAGTCTGATACGTGTAAGAGATTCCCAAGTTATCTGTAAGAGATTCAAGTTTATATCGTGTAAGAGACTTCTAAGTTATATACGTGTAAGAGATTCTAAAGTTACACGTGTAAAGATTCATTCAGTTATATACGTGTAAGAGATTCTAAGTTTATACGTGTAAAGAGATCTCTAAGTTATATACGTGTAAGAGATTCTAAGTTATGAAGGATTTATTCTGTGTAAAGAGATTCTAAGTTATAGTAACGTGTAAGAGATTCTAAGTTATATGTAGTCAAGTTTATAGTGTAAGAGAGTTCTAAGTATACTGTAAGAGATTCAAGTTATACGTGTAAGAGATTCTAATTATATACGTGTAAGAGATTCTAAATTATATACGTGTAGAGATTCTAAGTATATAGCGTGCTTAAGAGATTCCAAGTTATACGTGTAAGAGATCTTAAGTTATATATCGTGTAAGAGATTCCTAGTTATATTACGGTGTAAGAGATTCTAAGTTATACTTGTAAGGGATTACTGGTATTTTTTTCCATTTTAAGTATTACATGAGAATTTGTATGTATTCATGTTTATCTCCCTCATTAAAGATACCAGTTAATGTCCTTAATGTGATACCAGTTAATATGGTGTCAGTCCGTGTTTGCCCAACTCTTGTTTTTATATTCCATTTGGAGTTTACAATATTGATCACTGCTCGTTATCTGTGCCTTTATATGAGACTAGATACATTGTAATGTACCAGTTAATACAATACAGTTACGTGTAATTTGATACCAGTTAATATAGACATACTCCTTACTTTTCGCGTGGGGATCCGGATTAGAATAGGTCCTCAGTGCCCCTTGCTTATGGTAGGAGGCAACTAAACGGGGCGGTACTTCGGATGAGACCGCAAAAATCGAGGTCCCGTGTCACAGCAGGTGTGGCATGATAAAGATCCCTCCCTGCTCAAAGGCCCTGAGTGCCGAGCATAGGCCTAAATTTTGCAGCCCTTCACCGGTAATGGTGACGTCTCCATATGAGTGAAATATTCTCGAGCGGGACGTTAAACAATATGCAATCAATCAATGACTTACTTGATAAAGATAATGCAAACACGTTAATATTTTTCCATATACTAGTAGTAAACTGTTTTCTGATGAAAAGAACTTATTTTGATATTAAGAACTTCCTGCAGTATAGGGGTTAGAAACACCGGTAACAGGTGAGCGAATGCTTCTTATATGACGTATATGTCGTCCAGTCACGGGAAAATTGTTTTAAAAAAGTTGTTTTCAAACATCAACATGATTTTGTAATATATATATGCATCGAGGATTTGATAAAGATTTTGTCGTTTTGAGGAGCCAGAGATAGGCTAATAGCATGCATAAGATTCTGAAGATGGAAAACCACGAAGTAATCTTTCACATAAATCTTGTCAAAGACTACGCAATTATCTTGTGAAGCAAACTTAATATTTTAAGATTTATCTCATTCCGTTTGCGAAAGGAATAAGTCGTTTTAATCTTCCAAGGGACACTGAGAGCAGTAATGGAGAACATTTACATATATATGATGTCTAACTTCAGTCAAGTCGATACACATTTTACTTCAAACTAATTAGTGTAGTTTGGTTTGCGATAAGCACGGTGTGTGAGGTAAACAATTGACTATAATCGGTACAAGGAAACCATGATTTCCCTGTGTTTTGCATTCTTATATGATAAGTTGTGTAACACTCCCAACTCGGCATGCTGAATTTCTGTTGACTTTCACCGTGTCTATTTGTATTTTAAAGCAATTTGTTTTCATCGATACCATTTTCACACCCGTATGTCTTTTTATTTTTTATGGTCAAGACCCTATATCAAGCAGATTTGAAATGAAAGTAGATGTAGCTTTTGTATTTTTGGAGGTTATATTGAATGCCAGCGAGCTACGCAAGAGGAAATTGGTAATTGTGTGTGTGTGTGAAAATTTTCACCTTTTTTCACATGAAAGTAAATAAACTATTTTCTTTACATACATTTTATCTCTCGATCTATAAATCTATATAATGCAAAATTTAAATATTTTTTTTTATTAAAAACAAATGTGTCTCCCCTCCTCCTTAAATTGAAAGTGCTCTAAATTATTACCCCCTTCCTTTAATGCTCTGCCTGGTATGGAGGAGAAAGCAGGAGCATAGATATTATGAATGGTAACTTTGTGCTTTGGCAAAGATGATGGAGAAAATATTCAAATCAATGTGACCCTTACACATAAAAAACTACAAAACACTCCTCTTTTAGTCCATATTGTACTAAAAAAACAAATTATATTCCTAGTTCGTCATGAAATGATAAATAAGTATTGAACAAAATTTCAAAGCTATCCAGTATGCCATATTGGAGGAGAATGTTCACAAGCTATTTAACATCCAACCCCTCTTAGATCCACTATAACATTTAGGATAGCAATTGGATCCTCCTGTCACATCTGTATAAATGCACTGAAGCATTGTAGAAATATCTGTAATCCATATAGGATTAGTGTTCGCAAACTATTTTACATCCACACCCCTCTTAGATCCACCATAACTTGTAGAAAATAATTGGATCCTCCTGCCCTGGCAATACGCACATATACAAAGAGCTGTGAAACATTGTACAAATTTTCAATACACTAAATAAACTGTGGAGGAGAAGCGTTCACAAGACATATTACACCCTCCACCCCTGTTGGATCCACCATAGCTTGAAGGAAAATAATTGGATCTTCCTGTCCTGACAAGATGCACATCTACAAATGGCAATGAAGCATTGTACAAAGTTTCAAGACTTTCTGATGAGCAGTATAGGAGGAGAAGTGTTCACGAAATTTTATGACAGACAGACGTACAGAAAGTACAAAAACAATAGGCCCTATGTCTCACCTGGAAAGGGGGAGATATAATAATATGAATAGATATTTAATCTGTATGAAATATAGAATTATAGAAGCACCTGACATTGACGTCTGAATGCTGAGACACTGAACATGAAGACGTTCATTGCGTGACCATCCTACAGTAAATTCTGCAATTACAATCTCCACTTCCAATTCAATATTCACTTTGCAGCTGATTGTGCTATTTTAGTTCAAGCTGATTTGTAACCAAATGAGTCGGATATGAGCAGTATGTAAAGATAATAATGATAATATTTACACGTATCACTGTGTACCTAGAAGAAGAAAAATAGAACGTAACAAAGACATGCACAGGATTGCTAGGACTTAAAATCGAGTACACCATGATCAAGGACACCTTGTTGTGGTCGACTAATTACGTAATTAATACTTTTAGACACACCCGTTATTGAGAGAATGGTAAACAACATTATGGTAATTGCACTTATAGATTTAATCAAATATACAGATCGTACGTAAACATGACGTGCACCAAGCAAGAAAGACAACTAAAACATTCCTAGTCAGACAAAGATTGGCCAGTTACTTGGTCGGGGTGTTGGTAATCAGTTGCTAATCCGTAACCGTTAATGTAATAAAAAAAATTAAAATGAGTAGTATCTTTAAGTACATCTTTAACTATCCCAATCCATTTCCAAAAGCCCTGAAACGGTTATACGTTTGCGTTTGCACGTATCTACATGTAATTAGCTGATATCCAGGGAGGGAATTAGCTGTTTTGGCGGTACGTGGGGGAAATGTGTTTGTTTTTTGGTGACATAGATTAATTTGTAATAGTAATTTGTGTAACTTCTCGATTTGTCATTGAACATGTCATCCTTTTCTAAATCGCATGAAAATTATTGATCAAATAATTCTTTTGAACATGAAAGAATAAACTTGTGTAATCTAGAGTTAGGAATTTCTTTCTTTCTGAAGTCTCATGTTTCCAGAGCAAACTTGNGAGTTAGGAATTTCTTTCTTTCTGAAGTCTCGTGCATGTTTCCAGAGCAAACTTAATAAATTGAAACTATTAACTATGTCACAAAATTTATATTTTGACACAATTACCGGTTAATCGGTCGGAACGAGTTGCGATTATCCGTCCGATTGGCACTTCTATATTCGACTCGATTGCCATTCCTGTCCCTGAAGCGTTCTTCTTTACCACTTGAACGGTGAGCGAGCGCTGAACGCATGGTGAGTGAAAGGTGAACGCACGCAGAGCGAACGGTGAGCGCACGCTGATCGCAATTTGGAGAGCAGTGAGTCAACGCGAACGGAGCGCAATTGGAATGGTGAACGCAAATTGAACTAACTTACTTTAAAAAATCCCCCCTGATGAACCTCAAGGACATATTGAGCCTTTCATATATCCAACTTTATAAAACACAGTAGCATAACTTTCATTCATAATTACACAATAGCGTAACCCAAACACCCCTATCGTATTGTACATGGACTGGTGCCTTTACAAAACTGCTGCCTACACCATTCCTAACATGTACCTCGACTGACATGCATTTTTGATGCAGAGATTTGATTTTTACTCTAAGCTTTAGAGAACAGATGACACCGATAGTGATTGTATTTATCTGAAGGGCTCCATGCATGCATCTTTGAGGTTCTACAAATATGAAACTGCTACTCGTGATCTNATTTATCTGAAGGGCTCCATGCATGCATCTTGAGGTTCTACAAATGTGAAACTGCTACTCGTTCATGATCTAGTGTAAAGGTAAAGATAAAGAACAGTGATCAATCTCGTAAGTCCCAAATAGAATGCTAAAAACAAGAGTTGAGCAAACACGGACCCCTGGACACACCAGAGGTGGGATCAGGTGCCTAGGAGGATCAAAATTCAAAAAGAAGATCTTTTAATGTTAATTCTACTTTACCTTCTTCTTCTGGGTAAGATTTTTAAAGGTTTAAATGCTCCGGGTGTAGCGTTTTGGTATGGTTCCGGAAACGTCAAAGGTGTACATGGCATTCCGGATACTATCCAAGGAGGTGAATGCCCTCACGGTCGGTGGGATGGAGTTCCACATCTTGATTGTTGATGGCAAAAATGAGTATTTGTATACATCGTTCCTGGACCCGTGGGAATCCGGGTTCGAATAGGTCCCCAGCATCCCCTTGCATGTCGTAAGAGGCGACTGAATGGGGCGGTCCTTCGGATGAGACCGCAAAAACCGAGGTCCCGTGTCACAGCAGGTGTGGTAAGATAAAGATCCATCCCTGCTCAAAGGCCCTGATTGCCGAGCATAGGCCTAAATTTTGTAGGCCCTTCACCGCCATTGGTGACGTCTCTATATGAATGAAATATTCTCGGTGGGACGTAAAATGATAAATAATCAATCATCGATTCTGGTGGTGATCTGCCTGATGTTATTGGCGGAGGAGCCCGCGTGCTGCTTGGTGGTGTACTGAATCAGGTGGTGCAGAGGAACCTCTACTAAGTAGAGCATGATGACTTTATTCCTGGCCCTCCTGTGCTGCAGGGGCTCCCATGCCAGCTGATTTAACATGCCGGTAATACAACCAGGATCCCTTAATCGGTAGTTTCCAGTGGCGAATGTAAAGGCAAAGATAACGAACAGTGATCAATATCGTAAGTCCCAAATAGAATACAAAAACAAGAGTTGGACAAACACGGACCCTGGACACACCAGAGGCTGCCTGGCGTTGTACCTGCTCTAGTTGTTGGATTTGCTGTAGATGGTAAGGGTCCCATACTGTTGAGGCGTATTCAAAGACAGGTCGGACTAGTGTCGTGTAAGCCTGTGCCTTGACGTCTTGTGGGCAGCTCCTTAGATTGCGGCACAAGAATCCAACTGATCTGTATGCCTTGGTTGTGGTCTGGTTGATATGGTCGCGCCATGACAGATCCTGACTTATGTACACGCCTATGTACTTCCATCCTGGAACACTTTCAAGGGTGGGGCCATGGAGATAGCAGTCTACTTTGACTGGTCTTTTCTTTCAGGTGATATGGATGGTGGTACATTTTTCTGGGTGGAATAACATCTGCCAGTCTTTTTCCCATGTCTCAAGTGCTGCGATCCAGCAGAGTTAATGGACTGTCATCTGCAAACAACTTTACAGGAGAACTGACGGCATCTGGGAGGTCGTTAATGAGAAGCCAGAAATAGAAGCAGTCCCATGACTATTCCTTAGAGAACACTAGAGTCGACTTCTGCCTCGTATGAAATGGTTCCCTCTGTAAGGACGTATTGTTTCCGGCAGGTGAGGAATCTCTCAATCCAACTGAGAGTAGAGCCATGGCTCCCGTTATGGTGTAGCTTGTACAGTAGGCGCTGGTGTAGCACTTTGTCAAAGGCCTTGGTAAAGTCCAGTAAGATGGCATCTATCTGGTAGCCATCCGACATTCCTTTGGCCAGATCTTGGATTGTGGCGATGAGTTGTGTTTCACAAAATCGCTTGCTACGGAATCCATGTTGGACGTCAGTAATGATCGAGTGCCGTTCAAAGCTAAGTGTCCCATGATGTTGGAATGCAGGATGTTCCCGTAGTCTTGGAGCAGATGGCGGTCAGCGACACTGGTTGGTGGTTGGAGGCCTTTGACTTGTCGTCCTTCTTGAAGATCGGGTCAACGTGTGCCATCTTCCAGTCGTCTGGAAGAGTTCCTGCATTCAGGGAGATCTGGTAAATACGAGTTAGTGCCGGTGCTAGTTTGCAAGAAAGTTCCTTTAGAAGTCGAGATGGGATTTTGTCTGGTCCAGTGACTTTATGGGTCTGAAGATTTTGCAGCAGTTTTCCACGTCTGGTGTAGGGATAGTGATGGGTTCCGTACCGTTGTAAGGACTGGGGCCTTTGTCTGACATGCTGCTTATGTCCTCTTTTGTGAAAACTGACTTGAACTGGGCGTTCAATAGGTTGGATGTAGTCCCCGAGTCGCTGTGGATGAGGCCATCTGTGTTACGGAATGGTGCAAAAACCGGATGTTTCTTGTTTTAGTATTATCAATGGAATTAAAATTAAATCTTAATATCTAAATAACCACCCCCCCCCCCTTTCCTTGGGGGGGGGGGGGTGTCTCGAGAAAATATATTTCTCTTGCAAAGTAATGCCTTTTTATTTGTTGTTCATGAACCTTTGTCCACTGTTGAATATTTGAATTATCCCAATAAATAACAGTTGGATATTTGAAATATCCCACTGGTTAAAGTTGGATATTCAAAATATCCCACTAGTTGAAATAACAATGGATGACGTCATCAAAGTTTTTTATATTATTCGAAATGTTTCGGATTTTTTCGACTTGGGTTATCTCTCTTGTGTTAACTTCCGATATTCGTTCGGCAATGTCACATTATCGTCTGCCTATTTATTAGTATTTATTACATTTTCAACAGTGAAATACTGTATTTTATCCATTGAATAAAAATGATATTTTCACTAGTGAAAATAACAAGTCTTATTTTCACTATAGTGAAATAATTTAACAACTGATTGTAACGTCATGTTACTAATTGTGATGTTACGTTTTGTATTGCTTTACGACCTTTGAGATGTTCTAATACCAAAGAAAATGTTATAAATAGAAAATTCAGTGTACTTTTAGTTGGATATAAAATTTATTTCACTTGTGAGACAGGATTATAAATATTTTCAAGAGTGCTCGCAATTCGCACTGGTGAAAATATAAAAATCCTGTCTCACTCGTGAAATGAATTATATATCCAACAACAAAACATTGAATATCCTCTGTCTCCCAGGTGACTTGATACGCAAAAGCATTTTTTACGTATGTCGCTCACTTCCTACACAGAGACAGTGAAGGACAAATAAGTGGATGTCACATGTTGAGGGGGTTTCGACAGTCTCGTTTAAAGTCAGAATCAATGTCCGATTATATGGGTGTTATATGATATTATTTAAACAATAAAATGCTTTCTATGTTGGTTTATTGGGTGATGAAGGAAACTAGCATTGCAGAAATTTTTTGCCATCTAATTTCCTTCATCACCCAATAAACCAACAAAGAAAGCATTTTATTGTTTATATTAATATTTTCGTGCAGTTTCTCAACATATAAACTACATTTAAGTACTAAAATATAATAATGTTTATCATTTCTTTAATTTAAACGGAACAGTCAATTCAACCTTTGATCTTTGAATCGCTCTATATATGGTAATGACCATGCGGACAGGTGACACTACAAAATCGGATCCAATTAGTTTGCAACAAACATGCTTTTATTGGATGATCAATGCCATGTCAATTTCAAAGGAAATGTAGGAGAAAAGATTGAATGTAAAAATTTGCAAATACAGCCTATGATTTGGGTGTACGTCTTTCTTTAGTTAAGTATAGATCACTTCGTCTACTTGATCAAAACATATAGGGCTCACAACCCGTGTGACCGGTAACTTTTCAATTTCGATCGCGATCGTCAATTTCCCCTCGGGTTTACCTAAAGTCACAATTTTTGTTTTTATTTTGTTCATATCATTTCATTTTGTTTTTCAGATATGCTTGTCTAATAAGTCTTATTTTTTTCTAATGGTGTTCGAGCCCCGAGCTCGGACCGGCCTCGTCAACCCTAATAGGTAGTGATTGCTCCTCCGCCAAGAGTGAGAATCACGGGTCGTTCGGATATGACCTTGAAAACGGAGGTCCTGTGTCGCAGAAGGTGTGGCACGCTAAAGAACCCTCACTGCTCAACGACATAACACAGGTGCTTGTGGACAGACTTCCGGAACCCCCCCCCCTTCTTATATTTTTGAAAATTAAATTCCTTGAGTATTTCGGATATATTTTTAATAAAATATGCAACTTCAGAGTGTATACTATTCAATGCAATACTCAAATCTCGTATAAAAACCGTTTTTAAAAATGACATATCACCGATTATAAGAAATGGTTCATTTTTTATAATCGGTGATATGGAATACACCCCTTCCACTTACCATTCAAAATATATGGCCAATGTTGAAAGTAGGCCAAAGTTCAAGGTCACTATCAGGCGGACAACATTCTTGGTACCAGTTGAAAGGGTTTGTCATAAGGAATACACATGCAAGTATGAAAACCATATCACTTGCCATTCAAAAGTTATGGCCATGATAAAATTTTCGAAAAGTATGTCAAAATTGTGGTACCAAGGAAGAAAGGTCTCGTCATAAGGAACACAGGTGTGAAATACCAAAGCTCTAGTACATACCATTTAAAAATCATAGCCAAGGAAAAAGTTTCATACAGAATAAACAAGAAGTGATGTCCCCGTATTTTCCACATGCCGGTGGAAGGGGGTTGTCATAAAGATTGTGCATGTGAAATATAAAGGGTATATGGACAATGTTGAAAGTAGGTCAGAGGTCAAGGTCAATAAGTCAAAATTTTGGATACCAGATGAAAGGGCTTGTCATAAGGAATACACATGCGAAATATGAAAGCCCTGTGTCTTGCCATTCAAAAGTTATGGCCAATGTTAAAGTTTATGAAATGTAGGTCAAAGTTCAATGTCAAGAGGTCAAACATTTTAATACTATCGAAAAGGTCTTGTCATAAGGAACATAAATAACCCTAATACTTACCATTCAAAAGTTATAGCCAAGGTTAAAGTTTTTGGCACCCAGTTCTGGCAGAATGACGGAATGACAGACAGGACAAAAACAATACCCCCCCCCCCCCCATCTTTGATCACGGGGACATAAAAACACAGACAGTTCATGTGAAATTATTGAGAGCTGTTATCTTTCGATGGTGAAATCATAGTCCATCTTCAACCAGTCCTGGTGCGTTTGGGAACTTCGTTACACGAGGTAAGAGAGATAACCCAGAATTTTATATGAAGAAAGAATTTTATTTACGAATTTCAGAGTGACCTTTCCTTGTTATCAACAGTTGATAGTTTATATGCTAATGTGGAGTGATCCAAAAAAATGTCATTTCACTTTCTTCGCTGAAAATATCTTACATTGACACATTAGATTGATTACTGAACAGTAGCGGAAGAAAATTTCATGTACACAATTCCACTGACTTGGCTACAGTGTACATTGCTTTACAAAAATTGTTTTGTTTTTTTTTTCTTTGTATGTATTAGTTTTATGGGGGTGGGGGAGTTGTGGGATTTTTTCTTTTGGTTGGGATTTATTTATTTTGTTTGTTTGTATTTGTTTGCTCTTTTTTATTTTGGCATTTGTCCAAAGGTAACTTCTTTACTTGATGAGTTCTGAAGTATTCACATTCGCTCGTCACGTCAGCCTGTAGTACAGTACAAGTGCATGACAATTATCATTACAAGCAGCTTCTAATTCAGGTTTTGTGTGTATCGTATAGAGATATTGCACGTGTTTCCTGGAATCCGTGAGGAACGCGATTTAACAAAAGATCGTGAGGGATAATCATCTTTTTAATTAATCATCTAAATAACACATAAAGTTACTTAAGGACACTGCTTATGCTACGTACAGCCCCGTTTGTAAATGAAACAAAATATAGGGCCCGTGTCGAAATCAATATCATGAATGATACTGTCTAACAGAAATTACTTGTGCTGGTGGGTTTTATAGGGGGGGGGGGGGGCTTATTTTGTTTTATTTTGATTTTTTTTATTGCGAATTTAAAACATACAATAATCTTGTTACAACTCTATGTTGTGCTTGAACATGAAATTAAATAAAGGTTTGTAATTTATGGTTACAGCCGAGTGATCGTATGTATTTAATTTCAGGATTTGAAATGTAGTAAAACTTGTTATCAAGTACAAAAATGGTTGTATAATAGATGTATTATATAATCTGCTCGCAAGTGATTGTAGAAAGTGTAACTAGCCCTACAGAAACCTCATAAACAATGGGTATATATATATTCAGAGTTACACTATTGTCCAGTACACAAAAGTTATTGCTACTGGTGTCCGTAGAATTTATTTTTTATCATTGGTGCCAACGTTTACAATAAAATTACAACTGGTAGCATATCTTTTTGTGGAATGTTGTCAGTATTGGTTAGGACAGGTCGGTTTGTGATGTACAGCAAGCATGCATATGGCAATGCACAACATTTCATAGTGTAGACAATATACATGTACATGTAAAGGCTAAGATCAATCTCGTAAGTCTCAAATAGAATACAAAACAAGAGTTCGTTTTTAAACACGCACCCTTGGACACACCAGAGGTGGGATCAGCTAGGTGCCTAGGAGGAGTACGCATCCTCTGTCAACCGGTCACACCCGCCGTGAGCCCATTGTCTTGATCAGGTAAACGGAGTCATCCGTAGTTAAAGCAGTGTATCAAAAACGGCTTAACAATTGAAGGACTTTAAAAACGCATTATATCGGTTTATTTTCATGATGTAAATTAATTAACTATATACAATCATCAATGGTATATGTAATTTTGTATGATAAAACTTCTAAATAGCCATTGGTTTTTCAGTGTCATTGGGCTTTCCTTTGAAAAAAACTCAATACCAGATATTTTAAAATAACTTGGTGTTCATAATAAATCATCTAATATTGCTGTAGGCGTATGAGTGGGGCAATTTCCCTTGTTGTTTAAGTGTTATGAAAATTGTTTAAATTCTTTAAAAGATTGAAAAAGATTTAGAATCCAAAATGATTATAAATTATATTTGATTTGTATCGCAATTTTAAAGAAGACAATACAACTTGGGGCTAGAGTATATTGGCAGACAAAAACTAATCACATTACAACAAAAAATTATCTTTAAATTCTTTGGGATATACGCACATAAGCACTACTGATAAATAAATTAGTAGGACACTAACTACACTAGCAAATTTTTGAATGCAACTGAAAATTATATCAAATAATAATATCGGAAAATTTTATAGCAGTATAGTTAGTATAGATGAATATAAAATACAGAATTATTTGCA
>CAJDSM010054200.1:0-14778 GCA_903981925.1 Ostrea lurida | reverse complement strand
TTCGTTATCTTTGCCTTTACATGTAATGATACCATTGTCAGTTTGTAAATGAGTACATGTAGTCAAATTCTGCTTTGATGGTATACATTGTTTCAATTGAGACCACATGTCCTTTGGCCGGATGGTACATCGATCAATTGCCTCTTCCACAAAGCCCCGTTTTGCTTCTCTAATCTTACTCCTCTATGGCACCTGATCCTGCCTTCGCTCTTGTCGAAGGTCCGTGTTGCCCTACACTCGATTTTGTATGTGTTTTTGGGACTATGATTACGTTTAATACTTTGTTACTTCGCCATTTTATATATATACAATATGTATCCTAAATAGAATACATAAACAAGAGTTGGGCAAACACGGACTCTTGGACACACCAGAGGTGAAATCAGAAACCACGGAGGAGTACCTGTCGAACGGTCACATCTGCTGTGAGCACATGGTCTTGAGTAATTCGTTGGTTAATTATTATTTAACGTCCCTCTCGAGAATATTTCACTCATGGAGACGTCACCATTGCCGAGGGGGGATCTTTATCGTACTACATCTGCTGTGATACGTGACCTCGGTTTTTGCGGTCTCCTCCGAATGACCGCCCCATTCATTTGTCTCTTACGACAAGCAACGGGTACTATGGACCTATTCTAACCCGGATCCCCATGGGATTGAGTAACCCGTAGTTAAAATAAGTATATAACGAACGACCTAACATCTGACCCAGGCCAATGGCAGGCTGTCATGTGATTATTAAGTGAACTTTACATTGATAATATATGATTTCAGTTTAAACAAGATGTGTTTATGAAACACGATGCCCCCGTATTACACATGTCAGTGGAAGGGGCTTGTCATAAGGATTATGCATGTGAAATATGAAAGGTATATCCCTTACCATTCAAAAGGTATGGCCAATATTAAAGATTTTAAAATGTAGGTCAAAATTCAAGGTCAAGGTCAAACAATTTGGTACCAGATAAAAGGGCTTGTCATAAGGAATGCACATTTGAAATATGTATGCCCTATCTATGGCTAATGTTAAAATTTTTGAAAAGTAGGTCAAACATCAAGGTCAGGAGGTCAAAAATTTTGGTACCCAGGGAAAGTTCTAAACATAAGAAACAAACATGTGAAATATCAAAGCCCTAGTACTTACCATTCAAAAGTTATGGCTAATGTTAAAGTTTTTGAAAAGTAGGTCAAGGTCGAGAGGTCAAAAATATTGGTACCCACGGAAAGTTCTAAACATAAGAAACAAACATGTGAAATATCAAGCCCAGTACTTACCATTCAAAAGTTATGGCTAATGTTAAAGTTTTTGAAAAGTAGATCAACATCAAGGTCAGAGAGGTCAAAAATTTTGGTACCCACGGAAAGGTCTTCACATAAGAAACATACATGTGAAATACCAAAGCCCTAGTGCTTACCATTCAAAAGTTATAGCTAAGGTTAAACTTTTTGAAATGTAGTCAAACATCAAGTCAGGAGGTCAAAATTTTTGGTACCCACGGAAAGGTCTTGACATAAGAAACATACATGTGAAATATCAAAGCCCTAGTGCTTACCATTCAAAAGTTATAGTTAAGGTTAAAGCTTTTGAAAAGTAGGTCAAGGTCAGGAGGTCAAAATTTTGGTACCCACGGACAGGGTCTTGATATTAAGGAACACGCATGTGAAATATCAAAGCCCTAGTACTTACCATTCAAAAGTTATAGCCAAGGTTAAAGTTTTAGACAGAATGACAGACAGGACAAAAACAATATGCCCCTGATCTTCGATCACGGGGGCATATAAAGAAAGGAACTCGTTACATCAACACCGTGCAAAAAACATAACACGGTTTTACGGAACTAATGTACTTTGATGTCTATTTTGAATTTATTTTCCCCGTAATGCACCCGTGACAGTTGGCCAAGTTGTCAACGATGTAACATGTAAAATAATTTTTCTAATCCCAAAATAAATAACAATTGTACAGTTATTGTAAAAACAAGGCCAATTACAGATGGTTATAAAAAACAAACTTTACAAATTAGTGTTTAAACAGCGACCCATGTCAACACAATTCTCTCACACTTGCCGATTTCGTAATAGCTTTCCCCGCTACATTTTTAGGTTCATGTATTTACAAAGCAATTTGTATACATTGGTGACTAAATTATATATATGGTTTGAATGTGAAATAAATGTTGTCCATGGTGAATAAAAGTTGAGTTTTCAAAGCTTTTGCTTGTCGTCGAAGATCACTGTATCACGTGACTACCTTACTAATAACTTTAACGAGATTCGAATTGTGACTATCTAGACATATTCATTATTAGAATTAATTTTAGGGATGTCAATTTTACTCGGATAGCTTAGTCGAGTACTCGGAGGCTTTAGTCGAGCGATAGTCGAGTACTCGGTAAATGAGAGAGAGAGAGGGGGGGGGGCACTGACAGGGTACAAGTGTTTCAAAATTACATGTACCCCAGTGCATACGAATAGCGAAGTTCACTGGTGAAAAACTGTTTATCTTCTACAATGCAAATAGGCGAAAGTAACATCGTGTAAAACGTAATCATAATCCAAAAAAAATATATACAAAATCGAGTGTAGGCTAGGGCAACACGGACCTCCCGACAAAAGCGAAGGTAGGATCAGGTGCACAATCTAATACAATTATCGTCTAATCATGTTTAACTTTACGTATAACTATTTTGATATAAGTCCATCCTCTATTATTCATTCCACTTTTCATATTGTTCGTAATGTTTTTGTTTGTAGTTGTACATGTAATTCCATATCTATTGTGCTGATGAGCCGTAAGGCTAACACAAATAAACAATTACAATCTGGATAGCCGTTTAGAAATATGCTCAGTTGAATCAGAGACATATATTTTTATACATGTATATTGTATAATGTACCCTGTCATATACGTCTCTGGTTGAAATAATTACACGTATATAGCTTGCTCACGACAGACGGGCCTGGGTAGTGTACTAGCATGAAAAGTACCTCAATATACAGAAATCCATTCCAGTCTATTTATTTTCAACCTGCCTTCGCTTTGTCGGAGGTCCGTGTTGCCCTACACTCGATTTTGTATATGTTTTTTTTTTTATTATGATTACGTTTGACACGATGTTACCTTCGCCTATTTGTTTTCAATTTATTTTTGTGAAATAAACACGGGGCGCGTTTTTCTTTTTCTGAGAACATTCTTGGAGTGCAACGTGCAACTTTGTTGTCATAAAAATTAAAACAACTTCGAAGATTTGTGTTATACACGAGGGGTGCTCTACGATTACCCTAGGTCCACCTGAATCATTGACTTGTGACGGAGAAATAGATAAACGGTCAATTTCTTCTGATGATGAATTGTTGTACAAGCAACACTCAAAATTCACTCCAGCTTAAAAAGTACCTTTAGAAGCTTTCCAATGTATGTTCAATGTTACGATTTATCAAATAACTAATTGGTTGGCACTCATTGCCTATTTATAAGTATAGTGACTACCCAGCTAATTTTTGTTTCGGCATCTGTTCGTTTTTGAGAGAATTTAATGGTGATTCTGACGAATATTGGCTTTTAATATACATGTATGTGTTTGTTGTCCTTTCACAGAATGATAGTTCAATTTCATATAATGTGTATTTCACCTGTTTTCCATCATGAGATCTTTTAAAGTATGCCCAAACAGTGGATTTCAGAGGCATAATAGTTCAATTTCATAATTCATATAATGTATAATTATTTCATCGGTTTTGTACCCAAACAGTGGATTTACTGACCAACATCCAAAATCAAATGATTTATTTGAACATGAACGAATTAAAACTTGTTTGACTTTACCTTTACATGATTTTACCCACAAATGCACTGAAGTGTGTAAATTTTTTACAATTAATTTACTGGAAAAAAGGCTATTTTTAAAGAGTACTCGAGTAAGAAAATTTTAGTCGATGATCGTTACAACCAAGCGATAGTCGAGTACTCGTTGACATCCCTACTGTATACATAAGAAAGACAAAATGCATATATCATATACTTTGAAAACACGCAATGTGTCGGTTAGCGAGTGATCATATGCAGAACAAACTTATTCTCTTGTTTTACAATGTTAGTTATACCATCCTCTCTATACCCATTAAGTTTCCTCTACCTTACGTCTCCTCTGCTATGTTCTTTGCATGTAAGTTTTCTAAATAAACACAAAGTCATATTGTGTTGAAAATAGCATTTATTACAAATGCCCAAAATTCATCATATCCTATCTTTCCATAATCTCACTTGTGTTGGGATTTTACATAACATATATCTTGACTAGGAAATCCCACAATAAAGGATATGAACACATGCACAAGATAATAAGTACAAACTGCAAAGAAGATGGGGCTTATTGGTTGTACGCCGTTTTGTCGATATTTCAGCTATTTTACGGCAGATCACAATTGAATTATGTTCGGTTTTGAGTGTTGAAGTTTCCCTAACGGCCCCCAATTTAAAGTTTGCTATAAGCTGGTTGGAAATAGGGAAAAAAATATGGTTTAGATATCGATATTGCATTGTAAGATTAGCGTATATCATATTATGTAAATGAAAGGTAATTGAATTGTTATTGGATTTACGGGTGATTTTACAATATAATAAAATTACTGTTACCTATTCCAACCCATCTCTGGTTTACTGTAAAGAATTTGAAAAGCTACTTTTTTCTTTTGTGTAGAGAGGGCCAGATCATATGGATTAGTTAAAAAAATAATATGAGGATTGCCTCACTGAAATTATTTTGGATTAGGCATCTTATCTTTACAAATAGGAAGTTGAGCAATTTCATACCTACAATGTAATTTTAAACAAATTAAATTCACATCCTGTAGAACTGAATACATCAATATACTTTTAAAGAAATTAAAAACAAATTTTGGATAGAGGTATTTAAGGCATGGATTGAATTGCAAAGCACGTGCACACAGTCTGTCACTGTAGAATTAGTCTATGATCCATATTGGTGGTGACACGTTCTTTAATAATCGATTGTTTGACAATGGTGTCGGATATTTAAATGATATCATTAAAGGAGATGGTACTTTTTTCAGCTATGAAATTTTATGGCTTTCTATCTCAACTTCTTGGAAAATACAAGTATGACTAATGCTATAAAAAAGTTAACAAATCTATTTATTGGAACAAATATACACAACGTACTGAAGTGCAAGAAATACTCATTCGTTTATGGAATTTTAACTATAAACTCAGAATGCCATGCGTATGATGATTTTTTAAAGCGAGGCCAACTACTAACCGAAAAGTTGATGTTGCAGGGTTATAACAAATCTCGTTTAAAGTCATCATTTCGCAAATTCTACGGTCGCTATAATGACCTTGTTTGCGATTACAAATTATCACTAAATCATATGTTGACTGATTTGTTTCATACCCTTTGTTAGACTGTCATTTTCATACTAGATTTGACAACGGGTAACCCCGTTTACTTTGTTTCGACTACAGGCTCACGGCGGGTGTGACCGGTCAGCAGAGGATGCTTACTCCTCCATGGCACCTGATACTGCCTTCGCTCTCGTCGAAGGTCCGTGTTGCCCTACACTCGATTTTGTATGTGTTTTTTGGACTATGATTACGTTTGATACTTTGTTACTTCGCCATTTTATATACAATAGTGTCGGTATATTATATAGATAATTGAGAATGGAAACATATCTACAAATTACCTTTCAAAATAACTAAAAGTAGCAAAGTGCAATGGTTCCAATACAGGATTATTAACAGACTGTTTCTATTCAAAATTAAAATGGTAAACTCTAAGTTGTGTATCTTTTGCCAAAAAGAAGAAACAATAGAACATATACTGTGGGAATGCGATCATCTCATGTTCACACATTCCTAGATGAGTTTGAACTTTATCAGGAAAACAAAACAAACTTTTAAATAGTAATTCGTTACGCAAGAGCTTGTTCTGCGTATGATGAGTTTTTTAATCGAGGCAGGCTACTTACAGACATGTTGTTGCAGGGGTTTCAACAGTCACGTTTAAAGGCAGCTTTTCGTAACTTCTATGGTCGTATACATTTAAGTTTACCAATATGACCTACCATTGAGTCAAATGCTGTCTGATGTGTTTATAGCCATTTGGTTAGGTGTTCCGTTAGGCCTTTTATTTCACACCACACTGATTTGCCTACGGATTGTTCCGTTACCAGATCAAGACTATGGGCTCTCGGCGGTGTGACCGGTCAACAGGGGATGCTACTCCTCCTAGGAACCTGATCCACCTCTGGTGTGGTCCAGGGTCCGTGTTTGCCCAACTCTTGTTTTTGTATTCTATTTAGGACTTACGAGATTGATCACTGTTCGTTATCTTTGCCTTTACTAATAAAATCATTTTATTTTAGAATATTCCTTAAGATAACTTTTTCATGGCAATTGATAAGTCGTTTTTTATTCACATTTTGACTACGGATTACTCCGTTCACTTGATCTAAGCAATGGGTTCACAGCGAGTGTGACCGGTGACAATGGGATGCTTATTCCTCCTAGGCACCTGATCCCACCTCTGGTGTGTCCAGTGATCCGTGTTTGCCCAGCTCTTATACTGATTAAAAGAAAAGGTGAAGATAACGAACCATGATCAATAGCAAACGTACTAAACAGAATTCAAACTACGAGTCGGGCAAACACGAAGCCCTGGATATACTAAAGGTGGGATCAAGTGTCTAGGCGGAGTAAGCATCCCCTGTTGACCGGTCATACTTGCTGTGAGCCCAACACAGTGATCAGGCAAACGGAGCTATCCATAGCCAAAACCAGCGCACAAAGAACGGTTTGACATCCCTTTGAGCAGTGATATTGATTACGGTGCTTCATGTAAACAAAAATCTTTCAAATACGAAATGTGTATTTTGTTTTGTCGTCTTGATAAATAACTGTTTCCCATTTCTATGCTCCAACAGTCTAGCGCGCTGATCACATACTGCTAGGAGAGTTGGTTCCGTAGGTCGTGAGTTCCGGGTAGCGACGGAAGTGAGTTCCGGGTAGCGGCGGAAGTGGGTTCCGGGTAGCGGCGGAAGTGGGTATCCAAATAAACTAAAATGAAAAGGTCATTGACATTAGGCAGAACAATACATTGGTGTTAATCCATGCAAGTTTGGTTTAAATTGTAAAATCTAGGTTCGCTTCTAGTTATGGTGTAAGAATGTGCATAAGTCGTATTTATGCATTCTACTGTACCTTCAAGGATACTTCTTTCCCGTTTACTTTATTTCGACTACGGGCTAACGGCGGGTGTGTCCGGTCAGCAGAGGATGCTTACTCCTCCATGGCACCTGATCCTGCCTTCGCTTTCGTCGAAGGTCCGTGTTGCCCTACACTCGATTTTGTATGTGTTTTTTGTACTATGATTACGTTTAATACTTTGTTACTTCGCCATTTTATATTTGTAGTGCAGCCTTAGTACGGTCTATGTCACCAGTCCCAGGTGTGCTCTTCGTCTTCGTCTGTGTTTTAATATTACCTGCATGTAAATGCATAGACAGTTCTAAATTGTAGTACATGAATTTTGTGCTGGAAATATTGAGTATATTATATTCACGATATGAATTGGTTTGTGATATTAGAGGTTTTTTGTGGGATGGAATTTGATTTAAAGCAATCAATGAAGATGTTGGTGCTTTTAATCATTTGGTGATTTACATTTTCTATTTAAAATCAAGCAATGATAAATTAATACCCATGAAGAATATTCCTGAACTTTGGTGTAAAGGTAATGATGAAGATGTGATATATTGATTTCGTGTAACATATGCTCATTTCCATTCGGTACAATTCCCTACCACGTTACATTTAAGCCTGGCATTCAGAACAAGCTATCTCGTTTAATACAATTACTAACATTGGTACACGGCCGCTTATCGTTCTCTTGCACAACAAATATTATGCAAAGAAAAATCATGAGACGACTTCCGGTTGTGCATGAGATCGAGTGAAACAACAACCACGTTGCTATGATAAGAAATTTTGAGCTTTATATTAGGTCTTTCGTCAATCGGACGATGTGATGCAGTGGCCAAGGAATTTGTCTTCCGTACCAATGATTTATTTCATACAGAACTGGTTATATTTTCTGCACAAGTTTGCCCAGGTCAACCTAGGAAATGTGTGCTATTTTGATATATTCTTAACTTTACCATTATTGTACACGATCAATCTGTAATATTCTTTTTAACCCCTTCTTCAATCTAACAAAGATTTTTCTTTCCAATGTGACCAAATATAATATTTACCATGATCCGAAAAGAAAATGTTGTGCATGATCATATGTTGTGCATGAGAAAACCGGTTGTGCATGAGAATAGAAGTTTTGGATGAAAAAAACCTGCGAAAAATACGGCCAAATGGGCCATTGAACGAAAATGAATGACTGAATTATTTAGCAAGGATCTCCCTTTTGCAATACAACTCATTTCATTCTAACTTTGAAACACTTGGTTTTTATGCACAGAATAAACTATTCTATTACAAGCTATGTAATCAACACATGCAATTGTATCGATGCAATCTTTATATTTGAATCAACTATAAGGGATTATCTAGGCAGAGTGGCGTAGGACTGATTTTGAAAGGGGGGAGGCAAACTTCTAAATTAAGTGACAAGCAAGAAAAAAAGCTAATTCGAATACTGAAAGTGAGGGGGGGGGGACTTAGAAAAAAATCACAGAAAAGGGGGGGGCAAACTTCAAATATCAGTGAACATGAAAGATAAGGTAGAGGGGGGTTACTTCTATAAATCAATGAGAAGGAGGGGGGGACAAACTTTCATAATAATGAAATTGAATGCGCGGCCCGTGTGTGTTGTGTGGGGGGGGGCAGAGTAGTCTATAAAACAGAAAGTGGGGGAGCAAACTTCAAAAATTTGTGACTTGCACAAGAAAAACAAGTAATTTCAAACAGCTGTAAAGCGGAGGGGGGGGCTCTCTACTAACATCATGAGGGATGTGTGTGTGTGGGGGGTGGGCGGTTCAAGCTCTTTAAAATCGACTCCGGGGGCGGGCGCAAACTTCTGACTATATCGAGAATCAAAGTTACTTACACACAAAAATCGGGGGGGGGGGGGGGCAACAAAAACACTTTTTTGAGAAGGGGGCAGGGGCAAAAAAATATTTTTTTTTCAGAGTATATGTCAGGTTTCAAGTTTCTGCTTGGAGTCAATCAATTGCAAGTAATGTATATATTCATTAGTGTGATCATTCTTACAATACATTAATGTCGGTTACAAATCACTCTGATATTACCCTGGCCCCCCCCCGCTCACGCCCATGTTGTAAACATTCTAAACCTAGATACTTTGCATTGTTTCGAAGGGCCGGACCCTCCCTTAATTCCCCGCCTATTTTCCTATAATGTTTTATTCAAATTGGGAAAACTTAAAATTGTTTAATTTATGTATTTTAAGTATGAAAAAAAATATGTTAGAGCTTTCCACCATGATGCGCATTTTGAACAGATTTTCTACTTTCTACAGTGTTCTAGATATACACTATTGTACGTGTAATTATTGGGAATTTATTTATCACGGCAAAACCAATAAGAAAAATTGGAGGAAAAATATGGTTTTAGAGATAATACGGCGAGGACTGGCCTGTAGTAGTCCAACAGAACCATAAGCACAAAGAAGGTTTCTTTATTGCATATCCTCTAATATTATGTTATAGCCGTACATATTCCGGGCAAAGGGAAAAAGTATTACGATTGGTATTATCATATGTTATTCTAAAAATATCATAAACGATGCCCTGTGTCAGCATTTAGCGTTTGTCTACTTTATGATAATGCTCACATTCATACATCTGATCTTTGAAGGAGGTTACCGCCTTCCTTGCCATACCCACCATACTCTCTAGATCAAGCTTATATAACTTCCTTTTTCAAAACCTAAAGAAGTTCTGATCTGCGTCTCGTTACAAATCACGATAAGCCCTTGGCCCCGAGCCCTTGGCTCAGCCATCAGTCAGTGGCTCACGAGGTCTAGCCAAATCAGAGTAAACTGAAAGTTAAGCTGCATTTTCAACACCCAGAAAACCCAATATCTATTCTTTTAAGTACGCTTGTACATGTTTAATTTTAGTCCTTTTTTCGTTTGCCGTGAGCTACAATATAATGAACTGTAAAAGTAAAATCTTACAAAATGCGATCCATGGCTTGGAAAGTCTACATATTTTATTTTTGAGTACTTAAATAGATGAAATAAAACAACAAATTTAAGTTATCCATTTATATCGAAAACACATGGAGAAAGGAAAAAAAAAAAAAAAAAAAGGGGGGGGGGGTCGGCCCCATACGGAAATTGAAAAGTAGCTACAATTGTACACAAGAATGTTTTAAAACCATATAAAATCCTTTATATTGAATTCAAACATAAAGATTACATGTGTTGATTATAGTTTCGTAATAAAAAAGTTTATTCTGTGCATAAAAACCAAGATGGTTTCACAAATTAAGTCTAAAAAACTGCATGCGAATCGTCCAATGAACGAGTTATATGAAAGAATCTTGCTAATATTTCAGTCATTTATTCGTTCAATGGCTCATTTGGCGTATTTTTCGCAGTTTTTTCATCCAAAACTTCTATTCTCATGCACAACCGTGTTTTCTCATGCACAACATATTGATCTCATGCACAAACTTTCTTTCGGACTATGGTAAAATTATATTTTGGTGGTACATTGGAAAGAAAATCTTTGTAGATTGAAAGAAGGGTTTTAAAAAAGAATATTTACAGATTATTGATCGTGTATCAATAATGGTAAAGTTTTAAGAATATTAATCAAAAATGCACACATTTCCCTAGTTGAACCTGGGGCAAAACTTGTGCAGAAAAAATATAAGCAGTTCTGTATGAAATAAATCATTTGGTACGGAAGACAATTCCTTGGCCACTGCATACATGCGTCCGAAATTGACACGAAAAGACCTGATAAAAGCTCAAATATTTCTTATGCATAGCAAACTGGTTGTGTTTCACTCATCTCATGCCACACCGGATGTCCGTTCTCACGTTCTTTGATAACATTGGTTGTGCAAGAGAACGATAAGCGGCCGTGTTGGTAGTATATAATTTTCAGTCATTTTGAAGGACACTCTGTTTTTGCTTTTCGTTAGATATGTAAATGTTTGTCGTTTCATTGTTCTTTACCAAAGATTAACAACACGTTTTGAACTTGCAAACATTCAGAGTACCTGTAGTTTTTGAAACCTAGAAAGACCATTAAAAAATGACCATTCAAAGCATAAAATAACGATGTTAAGAATGAATCATGTACATTTAAAATCAGAAGAATACTAGTTATGTTATTTTTAACATACTGATACGTAAATGCATGTCAATATGACCCAACATAAATTACACACACGGCTGTAGAATATGGGAAAATGAAAGGTCAAGTAGAATATGTTTAGAAGATCTTGGGGATATTATTTGGGGGGGGGGGGTTAGATTAAATACTTCGCAAAGCTAATCAAAATAAAATCCTGAAACAGAAATTGTCTCTTTGATGTATTTAACCACTTAATTTGTTGAAAAATCGTCTACCTGAGCCGCGGACAATCGATTTCTAAATCAGTTACTTCCCTTTGGTGATTTGACGTCATCAGAGACAATCGTGGGAGACACGGAAGAAAGCTGTAAGACTAGGGCGCCGGATTTGTTACATACGACTTGAAATGTGCTGTATTAATTGCACAATAAAGTCAGTCCAAGGATTGGGCATGCATTTGTTCCCCCAGGAATCCGATATTTAGAGAGACCGTTCGACTGAAAGACGGTTTGAGCCCCCCGAGCACAATAAACCCTGATAGCGATAGCGTGAGAAAAACCAGCTCGCGATCAATCCAAACATTGCAAATCACGTAACATTTCTAGTTGAAATCAGGAACAGTCTCTCCAGTGTTTGATTATGTTAATAAAACTAACAAATATTAAAATAACTTGAAAGAAGATGTAGACTATCACCTGAATCGCCCGATCAAACCACAAGCACTCGAAGTGTGGGTAACGCAGTTGTGCACATGTACATGGATTTATATCTTAAGCACTTATCCAAACCTCCTTCGACCCAATGAAAAATTAATATAGAACTAATAATGTGATTTTCCCGCCGATTAGCTTCATACGTCGACAGTTTCAACTTTTTGCAAACTGTACAAATTGATATCTCACAAGTGGTCACCTCAAAACCGGGCCTCAAAACATTACAGAAAGTAGAATTGGCTATGAGGTTGGTTGGCAGGGGAAAACACTTATATCATTGGGTGGAAAGGGAAGGGGGGGGGGTATGTTAGTGGCCGAAGATCAACAACCCTTAAAAGTCACGAAAAAAGAATAATCTGATGCTTTAGCATTTACATGCACATGTAAATATTTTTTTACCTTTATTATGTTGACTTGAGAAATTATTAAGATAATCGGTAGTTTATATATTTCCTCATTCGAGCAAGGTATCCTCATGATGCTGTTCTACAAAACGTGGAATAAAACACCGGTATTCATTAATTTATATATACTTTTTATTGGGGAAAAAGGAAACTTGTACAGTAGTATTACATGGGCTACTTTTATTTTGTGAATAAATTTTACATTTGGTAAATTTGTTAGCTATTTAGAGATACCGGTATAAGACCAATCTGTAAACCTTGCAGTTACACATTTCACGCATTTTGTAAGCTTTACAGATTCACCTTATGCCGGTATTATAATCTCTATATAGCACAGGAATGGGATAGACAAGAAAACCAAACATTTGGAGAAATTATCGCTGCAAAAAATATTTCCGACGGGAGAGGGGAGGTATTTAGCATGGGTTCATACATGTATGTCTGTATTCACGATGTCAAGTCAACTTCGGGTATTGTTTTCCAGAAAAAATGCCATTTTTAATTGGCTTATGACGTCATAAACAAGGGACGTAACCTCGTCGATTATATTGAATATTGTCAATCTTAGAAAGGTATTTCAAACATTTATGTATCAATAAAAAAATCAGAAACTTTCGAGTACAATTTTTTTTTAAGTGAAATTGATAATATATTACGTTTGACACAATGTTAACTTCGCCTTTTTGTATATTAACAATTCTTTTTTTTTTTCCATTTTTCATTACACTTGACCTTTAACCACCGTGCAAGGCGGAAATCTGTTATGCATATGTTTCGTTTATATCACTTTATGTATCGCTAGGATCAGAACAATATTTGAAGTAAACATTTCCTCATGAACGCGGTTGTGAATAATGCGCGTATGAATCTTAAAACAAATCATAGTACGTCTAACGACAGGGAATTCTGACAGACAAAAAAACCCCAAATTTTAATTTAGAATTTAAATTTCACTTTTGAAAATACATGACAGTATGAACTGCTACGATTAACTGCTTTAGAACCGATATGTGGAGAAGTTGGGATATTTTATTAAATACTAAACGTTTTTAAAAATCATTGACACAACTACACTGACTGTGTATATATCAAAACAAAAAATCAAACTGGTTCACTTCTAGTACTCCCATTTCCGTAATTAAATCTCTATAAGGAAATTTTCAATAGCCACTACTACACCCCTTTTATAGTTAGAAAATTTAAATTATATCAGGAAAATTATACATGTCCTAGAATTTCATGTCCATAATGATACATTCATTATGTAGCATAGTGTGGGTGGTGGTGTGTGTGTGTGTGCGCGCGAGAGAGTGTGTACTGTGGGTGGGTGCGTGCGTGCGCGTGCATCTTCATTATTTTAACAATTATAGTTATTTCATAAAAATTGTGTTCTCTTTTTTTTTCGTATTATGGGCCAAAATCGGAATTGGATTAATGAGGCTCTGTTCTGCTTATAGCCCCCCCCCCCCTTCTGAGCTCAGCGTGTCCAGGGCTGGCAAACCGTGAGGATCCGGTTAGAATAGTCGTCAGCCTCCCTTGACGTGTCGTAAGAGGCGACTGAATGGGCGGTCATTCGGATGTGACCGCAAAAAACTGGGTCCCGTGTCACAGCAGGTTGTGGCACGATAAAATCCCTCCTGCTCAAAGACCCTTGACAGTGCCGACCGTAGGCCAATTTTGAACCCTTCACCGGCATTGGGACGTCTCCATGACGTGAAATATTCTCGGTGGACGGAAAACAATAAATAATCTATCAATCCAGAGAGCTTTTGACCGACATAACTTGACCGACTGAAACGTAAACATGAAGTATTTGCAGTTACTTCTAATATATGAATACACTGTATCATTTTTGTCCTCGCTCATTTCACTTCAATATAAAGTTCATAAATATTCTTCATTATTCATGAACTAATATTACTATGAGTTATGAAAATGTTCATGAATTTTATTTTATTCATGAACCACTTTTATGAACTGTCAAGAATCTTTTATGAGTCATTCATGAACTATTATGAATAAATCATAAAAGTTCTTAAAGTCATGAATATCCTCTCGTAGGGGCCCTCATCTCGCGTTGATTGCCTGACGTCAAGGCGTCAGGCATAACTTAGGTTTAATAGTTGCTTGCTCCGAAACTGTGCGAACAATACAAATATTAAAAGGCAACAATGCATGTTGAAGTTTTTGATGCCTTCCATAAGAAACAAATCTATAGCATTTTTATTAGTATTGAAAACATAAAAACAAGTAAAAAGGATTAATCAAGCGGAAGCATGTTGCAAATACGAACAATCTATATATACTGCCTGATGTCACTGTGACATGGAACATTCCAGTGCATGCAAAGTTCA